>JAVQKC010119636.1:0-21098 GCA_036025475.1 Philypnodon macrostomus
TTGAGTAAAATCTTGTAAATCTAGAAAGAGTAAGAGTACTTTTACCACCTCTGTGTGTCATGTAAGAACAGCTTTATGTGAAAAATGTGATGATGTGAAATTCTGTTCCTTGTGCCTTAGTTTTTGAAAATATTATTTATGTTTTTAGTTTATCTTTTGAAAATATCAAAATCTGTTTATTATCTTTTAATTTTTTTGCAGATTACCACAAAATTAAACAGATTTTCTGACATTACGCCCAAACAGTTTCTCAGGACTTGAGTACTTTTCACCAGTACTTTTCTACTCTTACTCCAGTAATTATGTGAATGAGTACTTTTTACTTTTACTTGAGTTACATTATTTTGAAATAACGGTACTCTTACTGGAGTCAAATTATTGGCCCCTCTACCACCTCTGGCTTTGAATCAGAAGCAGAAGTATCAGAGTGAGGACGAGAGGATGTGTGTCAGGATTACCCGATAGCCTCTGGGGGACGCTAAAGGTGAATGCAGAGATGAACATGATAGTTGTATGGTCTGAAGGATTTATCGTGGGCTTACAGACAAGAGCTCAAAGGTTTAGCCAAAAGTATGGTCTGAAAATGTCAGTGTTGTTCTGAGATATGCAATATTTCTATACATTATTCAAATATTTGGATCATTAGCCTAATACATGTATAAGCCGATTTGAAAAGTGCCTGAGAAGATAATTCCACCTGGAGGTCTCTGAGTGAGATTGCTTCTTCATTAAGACAAAGCTCTGATAATCCTTTGCTCATTAGTCATTTCAAATACTAGTGGAGTGTGTAGTGTTAAACCAAAAACAAGCCTGTCTAGTTACTGCTCCAGTAGAAATCGTCTGAAGCCAAACAAGGAACTGCTAAATTAGTAAATTAATTTAATACATAATCGTTGTGTGATTTTTAATGCCCGCCTACTCACGTCAATACTGCCACATGATTGGTTTGCAGACTAATCAGCTGGGAGCAGAACAAGATTTTCATGAGTTTGGACATCTACAAATCTTGTGAGAATCCAGACGGTTAACAAATATGAAAAAATTAAAAAAAGCAAAAAAATGCAAAGACCTGTTTTATGATGTAACATAGGTCATCTGTAGTCTGTAGAGGCCAGGGGGAGGGACTAAAGTAAACACTACTACTATTGGTCAAAGTCGTAACCCACAAACTCTAATTTGATGTTGCTGTAGAGGCCAGGGGGAGGGACTAAAGAAAACACTACTACTATTGGTCAAAGTCGTAACCCACAAACTCTGATTTGATGTTGCTGTAGAGGCCAGGGGAGGGACTCAAATAAAATATTAGTTTACATCAGAGCCAACAGGGTCAGATAAAACTTTCAAACAGTTTTCTTTATTATTTCAGGAAACTTACGGACTATCACTTTAAGTGCTTGCTCAGTAGTGCACAACAGTAAAACGTAGCAGATAATTGATGATGCAGGCTCGAGCTGCTTCTATGGTGAGGGAACATGATCAGAGGAAGTGTATCAGTATAGAACAGCTGTGGCAGTGCTCAGCCTCGTGGGACAGACAGCCCAGTCTATCTGCACTTTGCACACAACATATTATCTGACTGGCTTTTACATGCTCAGAACAGAACTGGGAACCTTCACGGTGTCATTTTATGGTGAGCTGCTGAGATCATGATGCAACACGGACACATTCAGAACAGTTTAGGGTTTAACATTTCTTGCATCATGTTAAAAAAAGTAAATAATCACGTTTTGATCACATTTTGCCAGTGCTGGGGGGCCGGGGTGTTGTGAAAGTGATAAAGAATTACTCAAATTCTAAAATAATGAACATTTTGTGCTTGACCTTGTTGAAAATATTAGTGTATATGTCTGAATACTTTGTATTTTGGAGCAAACAGTAATGTTGTTCAGAGACATTGCACTGCAAGTCAATTATATTGTGTGTAAATATATATAATAGTCAATTTCAATAAAAAGCTATTTAAAAATGTGGTTGTGGGTGTATCTTGATTGCATCTCTTTCTGGGTGAAAGGTGTAAGACTTCTGAATGCATTTCTTTAAACAAATAAACAATATAGATCTTATCTGGTTCCTCATGTCTGTGAAGCACTGTGGAAGGACTTTTATAACTTGGTGAGTGGCTGTAAAACTCCTGAGATGAACGGCCTCATCCTCATGTTGTTGCAGTTCTAAGTGGAGGCTCTGTGTGTGGGACTGAGACAGAGAAGCAGAGAAACACTTGAGTCATCATCCCACCAAAATATAATCGGCTTTAGTCTCTCTGTTTGAATGATAGTTGACAGTGTTTATTTCAGAGAAGATTGTATGTAATAAGTGAACAATATTACAAAAAGCCTGGCTCTGTCAAAATAGCAATTATAGAATTTTATATCAACTCATTTTTAACAACAATGTATGAGGTTGGAGCATTTGTGCTTTCCAGCAGTAAGTGCATTTATACAATGCTGCCACTAGGTGGTAGACTTCTATCAGTTTTATTTGTGATTGTGCTGTGCAGGTCTCCACACAGAGCACCTCCTGTGTTTTCCTCATTGTTGTCATTGTTAGTTTGCTTGCCACCAGATTTTGTTCTGGTCTTTTTTAAAATAGCCCCTGGACTATACAAGCAGAGAATGTGTTCATTTCATCCAGTCAATTTAGAACTATTCAAATCAGTTTGTATACTTACTAAACAAGTAGCCAAACACCCTCTAATTTATAATAATATAACAATAACAACAACAAAAATAATAATTAAAGCCGCAAGTGGCGTTGAATGGCCCTCGCTCTCCGCGACCCACTGCTGACCTCCGTCACGCTCGAAAGTGACCCCCGCATGAGCTTTGCCCATTGACTATGTTCATTCTGAATTGATATCCTTCCATGATATCCTTATAAAAGCTGCCAAGTGTCACACCACACTGGTCACATAGGATTACATTGTACACATTGGCCATTGTAATAATATGGTGGCTTGTGGCCCATTAGAATAAAATGGAGAATTTCTGTCACACATGTTTGACGCTCTGTTGCTCGGAAACCATAAAAGATTTTTGAATAAATTCGAAGTTCATGTGGACAAAAGTTGAGGTCATTTGTAATAAAAACCTAGGAGGAGATAGATTTTGCATAACGTGTACGAAAACCATGACTCACTAAATTTTCACACTTTGACCCTATATACACAACGTCCCGTAGGTGATAGAATATGGTCGTAATGACATTTTTTGTTTGTTTTCACATCAATAATGTGTGTACCGAACGCCGTGGGTCTACGACAAAATTGATGTTTTGCCGAACCCCATAGGCGTAATGTATTTTGTATTTACAGGTGGCGCTAGCACGCCACTTTTTTTGTGACCTACAAATGGAAATATACAAATCACAATGTCACGCACTTTTGAATTTTGGGCAAAAATGTGTGAGTTCTCGTGTATGTTCAGGGGGTCAAAATTGTACCCAAAGAGGCGCAGGAAAGGAAAAATAAGTATAAAGTATATTTTGGTATAGGCCCATTAGAAAAAAATGGAGGATTTCTGTCACACACGTCAAATTTGAGGCTCTGTTGCTCGGAAACTGTAAAAGATTTAGAATAAATTGGATAACTTTTAAAGCCCCTGGTTTCTAGTTCATGTGGACAAAAGTTGAGGTCATTTGGAATAAAAACCTAGGAGGAGATAGATTTTGCATAACGTGTAGGATAAGTGTCACTCGCTGAATTTTCACAATTTGACTCTTTATAGACGACGTCCTGTAGGTGATAGAATAGGGTTTTAATGACATTTTTGGTTTTAGTACTGAAGGCCATGGGTCTACAACAAAGTTGATGTTTTGCCGAACCCCATAGGCGTAATGCATTTTGAGTGGTGCAGGTGGTGCTGTCTTTGCAAATTTGTTGTGACCAAAAAATGGGAATATACATATTGAAATGGCATGCACTTGTTTTGGTGCATGTTTAGAGTGTCAACAGTGTGTGCGGGTAGAAAACCCATTCGAATAAAATGGAGCATTTCTGTGACCGTGTAGGCCAAACGGTAAGAAACAGGGCATAGGTGTCACATAGTTATTTGATGGGATTGGCAAGAGGGACATTTTTAGCCCTTACTTGTTGAATTTTGAGAAACAATTTTTTTTTTCTCTGCCTTAGGGAATTTGTTTTTAAAAAATACGTATGAGACTTTTTTTTGAAAATCTGAAATTTTTCTTTAGGTATGTGTTCAGGCTTGCATGGGGCACCTGTGAGAGAAGTTTCAGCCGAATCAGTTTTTGCATGTGCGAGTTACCCACTAAAAACCTGTTTAAAAGCCCAATTGGAATAACATGGAGCATTTCGGTAAAGATTTTGGCAAAACCGTAAAAAAATAGAGCATAGGTGTGTTTGGCTTTTTGATCGGAGTGCCAAGCCAGAATTTGAGCCCTTGCGCGTCCAATTCCGTAAAACTAATTTTTTATCCTCCATTGATTGCCTATACAGGGGGTGCTAGTGTGCCGATTTAAATTGTTTCAACTCAGATGGGTTTAGGCTGGGCCAATGAAAAAATGATTCAAGTTATAGCCGAATCGGTCCATGCATACACTATTTATAGCAATTTGAATTTGTTTTTTTTCGCAAAAATCTTTGTAAAGTTTTAGGCTCTGTTGCTCGGCAACCGTAAAACGTTTTCTAATAGATTGGATACATTTTAAAGGCCCAGGTCTGTAATTTATCTTGACCAAAGTTGAGCTCATTTGGACAAAAAACCTAGGAGGAGATGGATTTTGAGCAACGTGTACGAAAAACATGACTCAGCACTTTTTTTGCAATTTTGCAACTTTGGCCCTATATAGACGACGTCCCGTAGGTTTTAGAATTATGACATTACCTCTCAGCCAGGGGTGAGTGTGGGCCACTAGTCTTCAATTTCTGGCTTCTCTACCAGCCCCATGGAGAGATATAGGGCCATAAACACTGACACTCTTGACTGGGGTTTCAGTGGCAAACCTGATGAAAAAAAAGTAACGCCAGGGCTGATATGTCTAATTTTCCCCGATCAAAACCCAGTCATCATCATCACTGCTGGGTCCTACCGAACTACCAGGGGTTGGTGAACCGGGATCAACGCCTCCGTCCTCATCCACAGTATCATCTGACTCATTAGCTATATCATCTGACGCATTAGCTATATGCTGACTCAAACTCGTCACTACCAGTTTAAAAATTTCCAGGGGTCTGTGGTGCTTTGGGTCGGAGAAAATAGGGCCAATGGAAGGACATGGTACCTGAACTGTCTGTGTGACCCGTATCGTCATCTGACTCATCGGGGCCCTGGCTTTCACAATTACGCACCACCAGGCAAAAAGGTTGGTTACACTCCTCAGGACTTTGTCCAGGGCTGCTGGAGGGACTCCGGGGGCTGTTGGAGGGACTCTGGGGGCTGCTGGAGGGTCCTGCCCCTCATCTCCACACGACCCCCTACCGGGAACAATCGCTGCAAAAGTACCCTGGGCCACCACAATTTAGTCAGACAACCGGCCTCGTCATTATTTTCTGACACCTTGGGGTCCTGGCTTTCAGAAGGGCCCACCACCAGGTTCAAACCTCGGTTGCTGCAGAGATTATATGTCTGAGCATTAGCCCCAGCATTAGCTACATCTCCACATCTCTGCCGACAATGCTTCTTTTTTCCTTGACTTTTGGGCATTTCCTCTCTTCCAGCAGTATTCCCGCCGCACAGGAACACTTTTTTGGGCATAAAAAAGCAATCAAACAATCCTGGGAATGACACACGGAGCGGAGCACGTTTGTGGAACCACCCGGAACACATGGGTCGCAGTGAAGCGACGCATCATTGGGCGACAGTTAAGTATAACATAACCTTTAAAAAGTGGGCCTGAAACAATACAATCCAAAAATATGTTTTTTTAAATATTTCTATATATATCTGACAGTGTCTAAAAAATATGTATCAATGTATCAAAATGAATCAAAATGTATTTATGTAAGATTGTAAATAAAATTGTGAAATTGTAAAACTATAATCACAACTTTTGGGTAAAATTACACAATATACAATATAAACTAAATTACCTGGTTCTACTATTGCTTCAGTTTTCCACACATTTCACTCAAAAGCCTAATATCATTAACTTTTTGTAACTACACTGTTTCTTGATTTTGTTTTTGTTAAACCTGGGTTAAAGTTTCGTTGTAATTCACTGTTGGGGTTTTTTGTTAGTTATCATAATTTGCTATTCGTTAATTTGACAAAGTTAGTGATTTTTGTTGATTTAGTGTAATACCTCCCTCTTGTGTTCATTTTAGGTTAGTCCACATGTATTTAAACCCTCCTTTGTTCTTTGTCTGGGAAGGTCAGTTTGGTTCTGTTTGTTAGGTCTTCTTTAGTTGACCTCAGTTAGGGCCCGTGTTATAATTTTTGTATCTTTTGATTAATGTTGAGCCTTTGTTAACATTTTTGACTTTATTAAATTATTATTTTTTTTTGTCATTTTACTACCTTTGTCCTGGTCCTTATGTTTGGTCCATTACAGTAATATTGGAAATTCTTATGCATGAACCAAGGTGGAAGAATTGAAACAAAACCGTTAATATCCCTGATTTAGTTTGGTCTGATTTGACATTTTACAAAGTTTCAGTTTGGGCTCATGTTCACTGTGATATGTTTGGAAGAGATTGATCAATACAGTTTTAAAAATATATGCACTTTATTTATCAATAATATATCACAATCATTTCATAAGAGGTAAAAAAAAAAACATTCCAACTTTATGGGCAATAGTGTAGTATATTTAGTTTTACATGCCCTTTCAGCCTTCACAGTGTCATGTAGATAAAGATATTCTGTGAAACCCCATGTACCTGCAGACATATCCAGAAACAGTGCATGAGTAAGACACTACTTTTAATACTTTGTGGATGACTCAATGATAGTCCCAGCTCTAGTGAACTGTGGATGTTCCTGTGGGCTGTAGATAGATGTATTTCCCCATGTGGTCTCCAGCTGGGATCACCTGCTGCATCATGTCTGCCTTGAGGTTCACTATGACACATGATTAAACAACATACAACACAATCTATCAGAGCTGAACAACATGGGAAACAACAATGTGTGAAACTGTGCTGTGTGGGTGTTGGCAGGTCTTTTGGTGAAGTGATACCATGGTTGTCAGCAGGGATTTGTATTGAATGCTGTAGTCCAGAGGTTCTTAAATGTTTTTAATCTGACCCATGATGTTCAATGACATTGAAAGGAGGTCATGATTTTTTATTTTATCCCTCTCCCTGCTCTGGCCTCTACAGCCACATTAAATCAGAGTTTGAGGGTTACCACTTTGACCAACAGAAGGCAAGTCTTTGAGTGGTGTGAATAAATAATTTGTGATTGTCTCGTCACTGCAAATAATGATTATTTTGCTAATCGATTAATCTGACGACTATTTTTTACAAATAATCGATCAATAATTTCAGTCATTCAAAAAGTTCCGTCAGGGTCAGTTCATTAAATAGTGTATGTCCAGGGTGAGTATTGTGTTTTTTGAGCCCTATTGAGACATCTGGAGTTTGCCGTTTCTTCTAGAGAATGCAGGGCTTTTTAGTCAGCCATAGAGCACCCAGCATACCAGACATTTATCCAGTACATCAATACACTGAAATCTTAATAAAGACGGCAAAGTGTGTGGTTCATGTACATTTTAGTTTCTATATTGTAAAGTATATACAATGTCAATAGCACTGTTCTTTAAAGAGATCTCAAAAACATATCTTGCTTCTCCTTCCTATTCATTCGTAAGTGACCTAAACTGTGATTACTCCTTCTTGTGGATTGGACTGAAAAGCAACAAAACCTTGAGTCAGAGGCCAGTGAGGAAGTCATTGGGGTCAGTCAGTTTCTGTTGGAAATATAGCAGATTTTTGCGATGTTGGTGAGATCAGAGAACGTGTTGTACTCTCCTCTGATGCTGAGGCCTATAGCTCACAGTTGGACAGGAGATTGGATGATGAAATGGGGAGTAAGCTCGGCACAAAATGGAGTCTACCTTTACAAAGTGCTGCTCCAGATTCACAGCTGCGTTTGTGAGAGGAGTGTTTATGTGCTGATTCAGTCTCAGTGGAGGGGGCTACACAGGCGAGAATAGAGAATATGTCTTTACCATGGAACAAGAGATGGTATGTACAAACTACTAGCTCACTATAAGCACTTGGATCTGACTAAGAATAACATCTAAGCATTAAAAACCCATTCAATTGTGTATGTTTTGGAGCGAGTTTTTTGTATACAGGACATTTCACACAGTTTATCTGAATCTTCAAAAATGATAATAGAAGATTTTAAAAAAATATAACATGTTCAGGAGAAATGGGACTCTGGCTTAAACAGGTGTTGGGTGATCATTTACTCCAATGTTTTTATTAGAATGACAAGCTCTCCACAGTATTTGTAATGCTTGTGTTTACTGACAGTGAAACCTGCTAAATGCTGGTAGATTTCCTTACTGTAATGTTGACTCCAACTATAGTTACTTTGTCCAGTTGGATGTTATGCATCTATTTTATATATAGCCATTAGGCCAACATTTCTGTTGCTATGCTTAAATATATAAAACTTAAGCACATAATTGAAGGCAAATATATGTTAAATGACTGAATCCTAATTCTTTTTAGCACATAAATGATGCATTAATTGCCATAGTGTGATGTTCAGAGTATAGATGTCTTCCACTGTAGCTGTCCCACTTCAGGTCTTCAGCTCTTCTGCCTCTTCATGCTCAGGAACACCAGATACCAGACCTCCATATCTCCAATCACAGAGAAGTGCGGCCCTTACAATGGCTGATACATGATGTATGATGTAGTAAGTGTCCTTACTGATGTATATTTACATCTCACCACTGCAGTTTCAAAGCACTTACCTCTGACCAGCGGAGGTAAAGAGACATGACTCCACGCTGCTCCTGATTGGATGGCTCTGAAGGGCTTGTACTTGAGCTGTATGACCACATTTACACTGTAGATATTAGCATGTTAATAACACTATTTCTAAAACATTCACAATGGCGGTTGGCTTTGCTGATGATTTCTCCTTTACCATCAGAAAAGTACTCTCATTAAGAGGTGTGAGGGCTCCAGAGAACACTAATGAAAGGTCTATGAGAATGAATACATTTTGAAAGGAAAATGGAAAAAAACAAATCTTTGTTCTGTGGTTTTTATTCAGTCCCTATTACAGATAATGTGTTAATATTGTGTGGTTTGGTCAGATCTTTGCAAAAGCACCCTAATTGGTTGCCACATCCATGCAAAATAAACTAGTGACTTTGGTATGCAGTGTCCTATATGCTGTCTTTGTTTTTGACCACAAACTTCTTGCAAAGCCCTTTATATCCAGTTCTGCTCACATCTTTAGGACTCACTAGTGTTGCTAAATCGTGCTTTGCTAAGTTGCTAGTTACCATCCATCCATCCATTTTCTTCTGCTTGTCCGAAACCGGGTCGCGGAGGCACCAGTCTAAGCAGGGAACTCCCACCTTCGACCACCACCCGATCCACATTGCACCAACCCTTTATGGTACGTCCCGCAGGTGGTGGGTCCACGGGAGGGCTTGAACCACCGACCCTCCGGTTGAAGGGCGAGCATCTACCCACTGCACCACAACTGCGGCCTTTTTTAAAATTTGACCTTTATTTAAACAGGAAAGTCCTACTGAGATTTAGAATCTCTTTTTCAGGGGAGTCCTGGCCCCATCAGGGAACCTACAGTACATGTTTTTAGTGGCAGGGAAAACCGAAGTGAATACATATTTGAGGATATTTGAGGTTTTTGGGAGAACTGACAGTGATATTGCAGTATATTATGAAAGCATGGTATTTAAGTAGAACCAGGTGATAGTAATGTATATTTTATCTTGCATTTTAGGAACATTCTGTAATTTCACCTGAAGGTCAAATATAACTAACTTTATATACTCAGGTCTCAAATGTGATGTGTGCATCTCGTTTGAAGATCTTCTCCAGCTTCTGTTCTTGGAGTAGGTCTTTCATAGCCCATATCTCTTAATAATATTAATGATAATAATATCATTATTATGATATGGGGGGTCAACTGGGGGGCCATAAAGTTACTACTGCTAACACCAGCTTACTTTAGCTGGTTAGGACACAATTAACAAATAATATTTAAGATTTCATAATCTTTGTCTTTGAATGTAATAATAATCTCATTCACTATAGGGTGACCAGATTTATAGACCCAAAAACTGGGCCACATGTTTTTCTTGATGCATTTGAACTTACTAAGTGATGATAAAAAATTCCTTAAGATCTTCTTTCATGCATTTCAAATTATATAAAGCTATACACATTCTCTCTGAAAACGATGACGTCATGGCCCCATCCTGAACAACTATTGGCTAAAAAGCGTTTGGGTCTCGGGTGACCGGTGATCGCAAACTATGCTGTTTTTATGCTTTATTCAATCATATTTAGACCGTAACTGATTAGATTTGATCGGCACTTCTTCAGAAAGCCACAAAATGTAAATCTTGTAACAGGAAGTGACCGGACCAAACTATGACTTCTTCTACTCAGTGTTGTGCTGTTTCTAGGGTGCACAGCACACTTTGCTGGATGAACAGGGGTACTACAGATTTAACAACTTTTTTTCACAGTTCAGTGTATGTGTAAAAAAAGAATTTTGAGTCCAGCTTTGTCATCTCAATGGCCCCTTAGAAGTGTGTTATGTGTTGCTACTGGTCCAATCTGTTGGGACGTGGGATAAGAAGCCTAACACCATGACTGTCCCCATTCAATAGGGACATCTGGCCACCCTAATTTAGAAGCAAACTAATAGTAAGAGTAAGAGACAATGACGACACGAGACGGTAAGTAAGAAGTATATAACCAAGTGTATTCCCTCTGTTAATGTACACATATTTAGAGTCATCTCACTGGAACACTTTACAATAACATTTAGAAAGAACAGGAAGATACTGGGAGGAGGAGGGCTGGAATGGAAAAGAGACAAATATGGCCGGTGCAAGAAAATGGAGCGTCAAGATTGACCGAAAAAATGAGGGGAAAAAAAGAAACATACTTCCTTTATTATCATGAAATGGAAACATAAAACTCAGGGGAAACAGAGATAGGTGAAAACTGAAATTTGAAGCTAACAGATGGGAGTAAGAAGTATCTCTGCTCTGCATGGTTCAAACCCAAATCACATCTCTCAATTTTGCAAAAAGAAAAAAAGACATAATTTTTTTCTCCTCGGCAAGGAATGAGAGTAGGGAAAACACATTTGTCTTAGTAATGGGAATGAGAGTCAAATATTTAGACATTTCACAAACTTTTTTAGGATTTTTTCTTCTTTTCGTGGTACAGTTTGCTTTTTTATTAGAGTTGAGAAAATTCGGATTACTAGTGTCCGCTTGCCGTTTGTCCCGCGTGTGCTCTTTCCATACATTTTTTTTGCCCTCTGGCTGCGATAAGTCCGGATGGGCAAAAGTGCATCTCTTCCGTAGGAACTCCAGCAGGGGGCGTTTTCCGTTAAATGTCTCACGTTATGATAAAAAAGAGCAAACCGTAACATAGGATCTGGTTGATTTTCCCGTAATGTTTCATGACACTCCGGGAAACGGGGAATTATTAAGTGTTCGGACAAAAATTCTAAAGCCCGTCATTCGCCGCTCACTCGACTTTGTGAACGCATCATTTTCCACACTCAGAATTTTTAGGTCCATAGATTTCTGTAACGTCTATACATATATTTATACTTATATAGAACAGAGTCTGCTGGAGGTTTGGATGTTTTTCAGGTTGGATTAGTAATTGTAAGACAGTCCCTTGGAGAGCCCCGGAATCACATGACACATCTGCCGGGACGAAGAAAAGGGCGACGGTAGGGAATATTTTTTGGCCTCAGTTTTTTTTGGCGGCTAAAGTTCCGTTGTTCCAGAGCGGTGTCTCACACAAGTTGCTACTTTTAAGGTTGTTATGATTGGTCATCGTATTTATTTATTTTTTCTCAAAATTCCACGGAAAGAAAAATAAAAAAAAAGGTTGTAAATGAATACTACATGCTTGAAACGCGGCAGAGTTCGTGGGTTGTTTTTCCGCTGTGCACTGGAGGACAGGGTAGAGACGGGGATTAGGTGAGATGGAGCTGGAGACTGGCAGTATATTGATTCATATGGTGGGACATCAAGCTGGTAATTCACCTACTTCCAAATATTCCGAATACTGACTGTGGTGCCTTACAGTACTCATGATATTAATAACCTGTTTTTTATGATAAATCATGTTGGTGTTGGCACAGTTAACTTCCTAATATTAATTTTAATAACTTTTTTAACACAAATGGGAGGAACTCTCATCTTCCTCAAAAAAGTTGGCCTATAGCAATGTAAACAGATTTTGGATTTAAAAGGTGTAAATGACTACATATTTAAGTAATCACTTTATACAATATAATCTGGTCTATAGATAATTGGAGCTAACTATTCTAAAAATTTGCTTTCATTGCTATACCAAATGCATGCAACTTCACCAATATTGGCATAAACTCTACAATTGGGTTTTTATTATTAATAGCAAAATATCACCAGTAATTTATCGGAAACTTCTTTTTGTGGTTGTTATTGGACAGAAATAAAAGAAATTGCATGACCGCATTGTATTGGCAGAATTTTGTAATACTTTTGCCTCTCTAAATTCTGGAGAGGCTGCCAAAAATAAGAATAAAGACAGATTTCTTTGCAAAATGTTAGACCAATCACAATTCAGGGGCATAGAACTTCCAGACCAACGCAAACATACCATTGAGTTCCAGATCCACCAAACTACTCTATGTTCATCAACAGAAAGTGTGCCAAATTAGTATTTTGAATTTTTAAGTATTACTTTGGTAAATTGGTACTGTATGGAGAGGTGTATGTTATGGCCAATACTGATCTTAAAATGGCTGAATGTTTGACGGTGTGCCTCTCCTGTCTCTACCCTCTATCTCTTGCAGCTGCTGTGTCCCACTCACACATAGTACTCTTTGTCCTTGTTCTTCTTATTCTTGGTGACCGTTTTGGCAGTGCTTGGCTGTTTCTCCTTGACCAGCGCCCCGTTACTCTGCGTGGCTGAGTTGCTGATGTAGTTGCGGCTCTGGTCCACCTGGTAGGAGCCCTCGTCACGGTTGCGATACTTGTACATGGCATAAAGCAGGATGAGGATGCACAAAGCCGCGGCCGCTACGATTCCCACCACCATCCCTGTGGTGCTGCTGGACTGCTGGACCTCCACAGCTCCCGGCAGGCCTCGGTCTGGGGACGTTGGATCTGGAGTGGGAACATGGGGGAAATTCGGGGGGTGAGTGATTCCCGGGATACGGCGATGCCCCGGGTCGGATGAAGGGTGGGCCGGGGGGAGAAGAACTTGATCGCGGGTGTTCATTTTGCCTGCGGGGATGTTATTGTTGGATTTGAGGCGAGGACTTAGCTGGTCGGGCGGGGCAGTAGGAGTGGACACCTGGGGTGGGGTTTTAGAATTGGGCAAACGGGAAAAGTGGCGATCGCGGGGGTTCTGCGCCACGCCCCCCTCTGCGGCCGGAGGTGGGGGGAGGACCGTCCTGTCGGTGACCAGCGAGTTTTTGTAATAATCCTCATCATCCGACTCGGTCATCTCCCCCGAGCCGTACGCCGACACCTCCATGGGCTCCTCGCAGTCCTCCTGGTCCATGGGACAGGGGGGGCGGCCGTTGGGCAGGGGCAGGGACTCTTTGGTGGTTTCGAGCAGCGTGAGGAAGGGGCGGTAGGTAGTTGGGGGCGAGGGGATGACGGGAAAGCGAGTGGCGATGGAGGGGGGGTCTAAGGAGTCCACGGTTATTATTGGCAACACTAATTCACCTCCTAGGACAAGAAAGAGACAAAGGAAAACAGTGTTAACCACCACTCTTCAGGATCGCTCAGCAGTGTTAGAATAGGACTAATACTGAAAGTTAGTTACACTGCTACATTTAAAATTAAACATAATGTCAATACTATTCTATACCTGACCTATTCTGGCCCCTAATCTACAATGTGTTAATACATAATCATAAAAATGCAAAAAAATAACATTTAACTACACAGTTCTATGTCTAACTAGCCTATGCTGACTACACTCACATCATTGTGCTGTCATGGGTTAAATAAGATATCAAACCACGAGGTTCAGGTCACTTACATCAACAAATTGGCCGCATGATTTTTGCATGAAAAAAAAATTACAAAAAAGAAAGCTGTGTAAGATTGTTCTTGATAAACAACTCCCCCATTATATATATATGTACTCATATATATATTATAATAATAATAACACCCTCTCCCTATTGTTGAATTATTCATTTGTGGTTTAGAGGTACTTAATCCCCACAGTTGTCATAATAATATTTTCTATTAAAGTTATTTTAAATATAATCCCTTTAGCCCAAACCATTAGCATATTTAAAAAAGTAAAAAGTTCCTGTCCCCAATTCTTTTGGCCGACATTTACCAAATGCATCTTATGAATAGTTTAAAATATAATCTGATCAAATCTCTATTATAAACATGAACATACATTAGTGGGCCTGTAACTCATTGTAATCAAATGTCAATGGGGGGAAAGTGTTAGACAAGTCAACACAATAATGCAGAATATAGAACAGATATTAGCATTTCTGCACATTATTATAGTTCATTAGAGTGATTCACTGTCAAGGAAAAAGTGAGAGTTTTTCCACTATGCCTTACAGCAGAGGTTGGGTCAGCGCAATAGTGTTCTCCTTGCTAAATGAAGCTTGTCTTGTCCTTGTTATAGCTATTTTGTTGGGGTTTTATAGCCCATACGCATATAATATTCTATGGAGAATAAGAGCTAATTGTAATTGTTAAATGGGTAAAGATTTATCAGCGTAAAGGTAGAAGTTTAATAGAAGCTAAATGGAAAAATATCTATTGTATTGCTTGATATATAAGATGCTAGTCCTTATTGACATCGTACGATAGCTTAAATGTACTGATGCTAACAGTAGTTTAAGCGGGGATGTATAAATAAATAACACAGACCTATGCAACTGTGACATGTACATTTCCACTCAGGATATACAGTATGTGGCTTATTTTGATTTTAGCTTTTAGACAAAGGTTATAGTTGGAGCGTGGCGTATGCTAGCTGCTAGCTAAGTGTGTCTTCGAGATTAGACATGACCTTTTCTTTCGATATCTTCTTTCTTCTAGTTAAGTTAAACTCATCAGTGTTATAAAATTGGCTTCAAATACACTACAATTTCACATAGCAGAACCCTAGCGAACACTGTGCAATCCAAATGCAACTGACCCAACTTCTATTGTACCAAGTGGACGTATATCTTTGGCTTATTCTAGTTGAAAAAGCCAATATGAAACATGAGCATATCATCACGACTTTGGCACTTTGTTTCATTTGATGAGGTGAATCAGGATGGCCTGTCAGAGAGGGTCACATATAAGGGAAAAACCTAAAGGGACACCATTTGGTCCCTATTATCCAGTCCCTGAACACATTTATAACTCTTAAAAAGGACTTTGTACCAGAAGCTGAATACAAAGCCATCAAACATTGCAATATGACACAGTTCAATGAAATAAGTCTTTTGAATGACGCAAAGTGTGAAAGCTGTAAGGGAAAAAGTGCTCCAATAACTGTGATTGGCTTTGCAGGAACGGGCTAGTTTCTATGGCAATGGCCAAGTTATTTTTCTTCATCAGTGTTGGAGGGCTGCGGGTCATCTTGCCCGAGAGGACAGCAGAGTGATGGCACTTTTGAGGAACACGGACAGGCAGAATATGTACGTTTTAGTCTGCTAAAAATGAAATCTAGTCCAGTAAAGTAACTTCTAATTGAAATATCTTCCTCTGGGATACTTGCAGAGGTCTACAGTGACTATGCATGACGAAGGGTGACAGATATGAAGGCGCTATCTCGGCTTTGCCGTCTGTCTGTGTGCGTGACGGGACGCAAATGCAATTTCAAGCTTTCTACCTACTTCAGGTGTACGGCCCACTCACTACTGACGATGTACATTTATTTACACTGTATTCCAGTCAGGATACATGTGGCTTAAATGGCAAATATTAAAAAAGGGAGAACTGGTAGCAATGCTAATCCTCAGTGCTGTCTACATGCTGCTTATGCAAAAAGAGCAGGTAGCAAAAGGTATGCACTTTTTGAAGCCTATATCTAGTTTAACTGTTAATAATTCTGTATTATAATGATGAGAATCACCATGACTATTCCCTCCTAATTTCTTTGCCATTTTGTTTCTCACTAATAATGTTTTTGATTTAAGGGCCATGTTCCTAGGTTTCTGAGAAAGTGAAATGATTATAATTTGGGGGGTAATGATAGAGCTGTTACTGTAGGTTCTCTCCAGCCTCCAGCCACTATACAAAGAGATGCATGTGTTTTGAATCGTTGACTCTAAATTGCCCCTTGTCAATGAATTAGTGTAAAGTTTGTCTATGTCTCTATGTCAGCCATGCGACTATCTGGCTATTGTCAAGGATGTACCTCACCTAAGTAACTAATATATATAGAAACTATGGGCCTTAGGCATGTACAACCTGGATAATGGCCACTTAGTGGCAGAGCTAACACATAGAAACATGACAGACAATTCAGATTCATTTACTAGGGACAATTTAGAGTAGATATTTTATCCTCAGCTGTATGACACAAGCTGTAATTAAATTTAGAAGTTGATTAATTGTACAGCCTTAATAACATGCCTTGTATTAAACAATATAGACAGTGACTATTTTGTGAAATGTTTATGTATTGTGATTGCAAAGCATTTACGTTACAGCAAGTGTCACCATCATCATCCTCAGTGAAAATACACCACAGCCCTCTAACTCAGACCGAAGCACACCTCCCTGTGTGGTTATCAGCTCAGCCATCTTTTCATTTCCTGTTGTGTGACCTACGCCTACAGCACTGCACTCTGATCAATCAACATCTTCGATTGGCTGTGCTGCGGCTGTGACTGCACCCTCTTTTCTCAGTATGCAGCTCTGATTGGACAGTTAGCACCAGAGGGAGAACAGAATTGGCTCCAGTTTGATGTTTGGGTTAAAACTGTCAAGAACCACAGGGAGATAGTTGAACACAGCATACACAAGGATTTGTAACACCTCAAGTGAGGATACAGTGTGTAGGGTGTAGTGTGGTGGGTTGTAAGCTGAAAAAACAGAAATGATTTGAATGCTAAATTCCCCACATATTGCATGCCACACAGAAAAAAACACCTTCCCTTTGAGACTAATTCTACCAGTACACTTAAAAATTAGATATTATCAATAAGATACAATATAAAGCAATAAAACTTGCATGCCTGCATCAAGACACTGGCCCCCAAAGGTAAAGACAAAGTGCCCAGAGCTGGTTTCAAACTGAGAATGCTTTTAATTTAAGGGTATTCTCAAAGGACCTGCATCAAAGGTCCTATATTCTGCAAAATCAACTTTACTAAGCTTTTAATGATGTTCTAATGTTGTTTCTACCTCAAACACACACACAAAAATGTGTTTTGGTTCATTCGGGCATGTTTGAGTAATTAATTATGTTGAGCTATAGTCCTCTCCATGGGCTGGAAATGGATTGACAAATTTATAATGTCATAAATTGACACAAAGTGCTCCTGCCTGCTCCTGCACTGTCAATGCACTGAGAGAACATTGTTGCCACCCCCATTTAACAAAGAATAGAGACATTGTTTATATCCCAGAAGAAGTAAAAAGTAAAAACTGGCACAAATTTGTCTTGAAACAGGGACAGGTGAGATGTGTCTAATCAGACAAATTTATGTAATAATTCCTCATTATATGAAATATAATACAACTTTCACTTCATTGCACAATATGCAATCAAATTTAACACAATTTTGAAAGACACAACCACATTTTGTAATAACTTACACAAAATGTAACAACTTATTACAAAATGTGTTAAATTCTAATTGCGTTGGATCAGTTTTTTTCAAAATGCAGCAGTTTATTACAAAATGCTATTTTATTACATAATGTGACTAACAGTGAGTCCAAGTAGCTCCACAAACCAGCTTGTATTAGATAAATATTAAGAGTTGCAAAATTTTAAATGGTGACCTATATGTATCCAAAATAGACTAGAACAGAGAAAATATATAGTAATAATTTGTTCTTTTACTGACCCCTTGTGGCTGGATTTAGTATCTTTGTGACAAAATTTTCTCCCATATGGAAAGAAACAGTCTGGTGTGTTCACTTCCAATACGGTGGGATAAATATATATACTTCTTGGCTATTGTGGACTTTTTAAATTCATGACCATTTCTACTTATAAGCCTAAAAATGCAATCTGTAAAATGCAACCCATTAACACAATCATTCAAAGTGAAAATATTTTGCTTCATTGCCCAGATTTGACCCCTGTTCCACTTTTCATTTTGAGACTCAAGTAACTGAATGTTAGCATTCTATTTCTCTCTATAGAAGTGCACCCCACTCCAGCCGGTGGTCTCCACAAACACCATTACTTCTCCCGTCACATCTCTCCCCCCCACTTTGATTTAAAATATTTACAGCAAAAAGGTTGTTTGGACTTTGCAGCCTTTCATAATTCTGCTTTGATTAGGAGACAGATGAAAAATTCACCAACTTGTGCATTTATTTTTACCATTGACAGCTAGCACAATAACAAATATGGAGTCAAAAGAGGTGCATATAAAAGTGCATTCATAAATAAATGTATGAATGTATTTGCAAAGACTAAAAAATACAAGTTGGTTGAACTGAGAATTCACAGGTGTTCCTTTGTGTTGGCTTTTTACACTGCACAACTTGTACTAAAGTAGGAGAAAAAAAGAAGATTTTCTCAAACTCAACTTCAGCGCAACATTTGAAATCTGTTCCAACACAAACAAAACAGTCAAGAGTTCATTCATGTAAGAAGAATATGGAATTTTACTGACTGTTTTTCACTCATGTCAAAATAGGAAATACAATGGCACATACACCATGGATCTGGTCAGGTCCTTTATTATCAGATTTATTCACTTAACTTGATGGAGGTAGAGCACTATAAATACATTATTACTTTTTTAAAACAGTAATCCTAGGATAGTTTTTTAGTGAAGACCTTTTTAACGCCTAAGTGTAGAATGCAAGAGTTGAGGCCCTCATGAATGACTACTTAAGACAATATTAAAATTTTTTTTTTTTGACAATTTACTATTGTGAGATTTAGCAATAAAATGATAATTGCAACCAAAAGGGGTCAGTAAAGAAACAAATGATTGTTTTTGCGTATTTTTGTGTTCTGTGTTATCGGCTCCTAAAATGGTCAGAATTACGCCAATATACTCCAGGTATGTTTGATTAGGAAACAACATTATTACATGGCATACAGCTCAAAAAAGTCTAGTTAGCATAATATGGCTCCATTAAACAATGAATGTAACTAGGAGTGAGCGATATGGTGATCAGAATTTATGAGGATCTGCTAATCTGGGAAGATGGTTGAATTGTGCTACTGCTCTTCACCGTCAATTGTACTGTAACAATGCCAGAGTTCATATTAATGAAAAAGGAATATAATAATATAATAGTATTAGTGGATTGGCTGAATATTGTGAATTTCTAGTTCAAAGGGTTTTATAAAAGACACTGATAGCAGTAGTTGTGTCTTGGTTTATTATTACATTTTTTCACCCCTAAATTTTACCTATTCCATATTCCAGAGTTTTAGCAATAGCACCTTGATTCTTTTGCAGCTACCCGAGGCTAACTATAGAGGTTGCATGCTGTTGCACTTGCTGAGAGCTCTCACAAGTATGGGCTATGTGTCATCCATAGGCCTCACGTCTTTCCCTGCACTAGTTTAAAAGAACATTTGCAGGTCGTCTCTATAGATCGTGTGGTGTGATGAATTATTGAGGAGAAGCTCTAAGCTCTGATCTTGTTCGGGTAAAGACGCTACAGCAACCACCACGTCCAGAGAATGAGAAGTATGAACAGGAGAGAGGGGTCGGGCCGAGGATGACAGAGGAGGTCAGATCTGCAGTTGTTGGTAGAATGTTGTATCTAAAGACCCCTTCATGAATGATGCATTGAACTAAGCTGAGCACATATCTCGTACCAGGAAATAGTAGCTTGTGTCACGTGTCATATACAAACAATGCTAACGTAACTTCCTTGTTAACAATGAGCTGTGTACAGCATCTGTGTCTATTTAACGTCATGTCTGATGTTTCTGATCGATACATTGGTAAACTCTGCCCTTAAAATTGGATGCGATTAACTAGAGACATCTTTGCACAGAATATGCAGAATAGGTACTTTGTAAAAGTTGATGAGAAACTGTGTCACGGTTCATTTCATTTTACTTTGTTATATTTCACCACTGGTAATTATTATTTTAGTATTATTATCACCTTGTCCTTGCCTCCCAGTGCTATACTAACTTCTATGAGAACTTTTCATATGTAAATGACGTTCATATTAGGACACGCGTGTTCCCGCTGTCCTTTAGCATGTTTCATGTTCTTATCCAGGTCTCCTCTTCTGCTGCGGCTCATTACTGGCCCGCTGTATGAGCTGTAATTGGCTGATGTAATTAAGCTTCCTAACAGAGTCAAAGTTTAATTAGCCTGCAGGGACAGACAGACATTTCCTCTCTCCCTATTCCACAGCCACTCTCTGCACTTCCTCCTCTCCTCATGTGAAAACTCTCCTGCCTCTCACAGTGTTTCAGAGTGCACAAGAACGTGGCTCAGATCTAAATGACAGGCACAGTCACTTCTTTTTGCAGTGTTTAAACTAGGGCTCCGCATTATCACAAAACCATGCAGTCTGCTGTGTGCAGTATTGCAGCCTAATTGGTGATTGGTGTATAAATTGCCTCAGAGGGCTGTACAGAAACATATATACTGTGTTTATGGTTCTAATAGGAAAAACTGGATATGGATATTGGGATAAATGCTGATATAATTATATCGGCGAAAACAGCGTGTCGCCGATATTATGGAATCACGTCGGTGTTCGTCCGCGTCCGCAGATCCTAGCTGTGAACGCGATAACTCAAAAAGGAATTGCCGGATCAG
>JAVQKC010119641.1:0-37680 GCA_036025475.1 Philypnodon macrostomus
GCGGGCTGAGGTGAGTGCAGTTCTGTAGTGGTCGGTGTGGTCGTTTAGGGCTTGTTTGTGTACAGTGAGACCAGTTTTATTATAAAGGCGTTCCAGTTGTCTGCGTTGTTTTTTGAGTGTGTGTAATTCGGGGGTGAACCAGGGGGCGGAGCGGGTGAATGTAATGTAAAACTGTAATTCACCATCAACAAAAGCAGTAGACCCAGGTTTATTGAGTATAAATATACAGTGTACAACAGCAACAAGAAAGCTATCATTTTGGAAAACTGTAAAAACATGTTCATTCAACACAAGAAAAGTTATTTTTTAGATAAAAAAAAGTGTGAACACCAGGCCATTCACACCAACAGCAGGTGGTCTGTGAAGGCACTTGGATGGGAAATTCCAATCTATCTTCATCACTATATCATTAAAAAAAGATACATAAAGTAAAGATAAAAAATGATAAATATGAGTCACTTCAACATCACTTGTAGTTTGTGGCTGTACATACACATAAACTAAAAGGTGCATCTGGAAGTTTCCTAAAATAATTAATAATCTGACCCTATTGATGTTTGTTGTCTGTAGAGGACAAGGGAGGCACTAAAGCAAAACTTAACTACTATTGGTCAACATGGTATCCCACAACCTGATCTGATGTTGCTGTACAGGCCAGAAGAGGGACTAAAGAAAAATAATAGTGACAGATTACCTACTTTACATCATACAACAGGGAAGGATAAAGCATTTTTTTTTTAAAGTTTCTTATTTAAGGAAACTTGTGGATTACAGCTTTAGGACTCAAATGTGCTACATGTCCCCTGAGCGTCACATCACCCTCTGCTGGTGGGATTTAGAATGACTTTCAGAAGAATTTAGCTCAGGTGACCAGATCAGAATGGACTAAATGTTGGACATAAAGCGTGTTTAAGTAGAACAAAGCAGGACAATGTGGGACAAAGGCAGTAATATTCTCATTTAGCATGTCTAATTGTCCACTTCAGAAGCCTGTTGCTCAGAGTCTATTTCTAATCTGACATTAACACTATACAAATTTATGAACATATAGAAAATTAAATATTACTTCATAAATGACTGTAGATAAATAAAATGTGCATGAGTCAAAATATAGGACAGGTTGCTGAATTTGAGCTGAATTAACCTTAATGATTAGTATATGGTTTGAAATGTAGATAATGCTTAGCAAATTCAAACTGTATTTGAATGGTGTCTCCCTGAGTTGGGCTCACCCCGGGCCTCCTCAGTGATGGTATGGCCCGTTCCATGTTCGGTACCACGTCCTGCACACAACACACAGCACATATTCAGTAAATAAAGTCACTCACATCATCAGATAAGCTTATTAAAGGTCCTGTATGATGCTTTTTTGCACATGTCAAAGTCTATTTTAGATACATCAAGGTTACGATTTAATTTTTTTAAAACTTGAACCACACAATAAATAGCTAATAGAAGCTGTTTTGTGGAGCTCCCACTTGGACTCGATAACAAACATTCTGGATTAGACACCCATTTGTGCTGGTTTTCGGGGCTTTGCAAAAAAACTTCAACCACTTTTTTCTAACCCTAACCCTCACACACATTCTCCAATCAGATATGTTGTTAAATGGTAGTAGCAACAATGACCTTTTAAGTGAAATCATTTGCACACAGTATATGTAGGTGACGTACCCAGAGGAGCTGTATGAGGAGGAGCCGTGGGCCTGGGAGCTGACAGAGGAGGACACATTGCCTGGGGACGCTCCTCCACTGGGACTGGTGGGAGACGAGCTGGAGGACACTGGACACACCACACAAAAACATATGAGACACATGTACAGTACAAACCAAAAGTTTGGACACACCTCATTCATTCAAAAAGTTTTCTTTATTTTCATGACTATGAAAAGGGAATTAAACCTGATGGGGCACACCTGTGAAGTGAAAACCATTTCAGGTGACTACCTCTTGAAGCTCATCAAGAGAATGCAGAATGTGTGCAAAGCAGTAATCAGTGCAAAAGGTGGCTACTTTGAAGAATATAAGGCGTATTTTTTCATTTGTTTGACACTTTTTTGTTAAGTACATATTTCCACATTCATAGTTTTGATGCCTTCAGTGTGAATCTACAATGTCAATAGTCATGAAAAGAAAGGAAACTCATAGAATGAGAAGGTGTGTCCAAACCTTTGGTCTGTTCTGTAACTTTGCATAACATAACAACTTTGCCCAATTAGGCTCAACCCTGAAATGCCTAATTACCCCCCAGCCATGAATACATCTGACCAATATGATTCCAGTTACTTCTATATGGCCCCCTATAGACTGAAATAAGTTTTAGGGGGTTTTAGGGAAATTAACCTAATTTGGCAAAACATCCTGACAAATGGCATATTTGTCATGGTTTGGGGCGGGACCGATATACACCTTGCTGTAGAGTATGACAGCGTGGGCCTTGTTAAACATGATATGGTTCTTTGATCAGCCTTTTTACATCAAATGTGCCCCAGATTACCTTTCATTGACATATGTAGTCCTTGCATATTTTTAAGTAGTGAGTTTAGATATGCAAAACAGTATGTATATAAAGTATAGTGTAATAATAGGAACCAGTTTGAAAAGTTATATACATAAATAATGAACAGTTAATAAAGCAGTGTATGTAACATTTCTTAATATCAGAAAATATGAACCTAAAAATTAAATGTACTTATTTTATTCTACCACTCTGGATGAATGTCAAACAGTAAATGGCATTTTAGTAACAGACCCTTTTTAATATTTATAATTTTTAATAACCGCTATAATACTATATACTTAGTGCAGCATTTTGTTGAGCGTTATCAGCTATCATGGTTTTGTGCACATACTGTCGGTACATGCTTCAGTGATTTGTAACTTGCACCACTGTGATGCCTATATCAGAGTGTTAAAGCATGTTTTGTATTTATTACTGTAAAAGTTAGTAACTAAACTGATAATTGTGTCATGACCTAAGATTAAGTGAAATGAAGATATGTGCTACTAGTTTAAGTATGAGCTTTGAGGACAAAAGGTGACAGTGCAGGGTTTTTTTGCATACTGTACTAGGTAATTTAATATTTTGTATGCAGATGGGGTGATCTCACTCTCCAGGTTAATATTTGAGCTTTAGTTTAGCAAATTACACAGCAGAAACTGTGAAGACGACTTGCAAGTTCAAGCATCAAAGCAAAAGGGGAGTTATGTGACTTTGAACCTTGGCATTGGAAAAGGTCTGATAAAGTTCTGTGGGCAAAAATGCCTTGTTACCCAAGGTTAGAGAAAGGCAAGGCATACAACGTGAAGCAGGTGGGCTCCAGCAGCAGAAGACCACACCCGGTGCCTTAAAACATGCATTCGGTTTGTGTATGTATTGTAATTTTCATAAATTCCCAAAATGCTATTCACAGGCCCAGACCACTTTACCTAGTTCATTGCTATTAAAACTGTTCCCTTTTACCAGTTAATTCTGTAAGACTTAGATTTTGGGGGGAATTTTTACAGCTGAGTGAAAGGTGCTTTTGAGTAGTCCTACACTTTACAACCCACAGACAGTACAAGCTACCATTTCTCATTGAATGTTCTCATGTGTACATAACCATAACAACACATTTTTGCTGCTGACATTTTGCCTCAGTCACCAATTAACAGCTTACAACACTACACAATTCAACACACTGGTTGTCATCAGGCACTCGCACTTCAATTATTTAACCTCAGCTAGCTCAACTGTCTTGTATAAAAATCACCTATTTGAGCTTCTTGTTTGGCTGTATTGCTTACTTCCAGCTAATCCAATCCCGTGTGTAGACGTGGTTTCCCGTAAGTTGGAAGGGATTGCTGGCTTGGCTGACATCTGTTGCTGTGCTTATTTGCACTGTAGGGCCATTCTGCTCCTGCCACTGTCTGTGAATGTGACGTCTGTAAGGGCATATAGCATAATGAGGGCGAGGGTGGTTGCTCAAGCCACTTTAATATCATTGTGGTGCTTCCTTTTCAGGTTCATAATGACTTATCAGAGTACCATACAAGCCCATTTCACCATGCTAACAGTAAGCACAGGCTGTTCTTGGCTCAGTGAAAAATGTGTAGGCATCTTTTTTTTTGTTACTCAGGCAACAATAAAGCTCATCAGGCATTTTCTTACATAATACCTCATTGACTGAACAGTCAAATGATCTTGTGCTATTGTGATAGATTAAATTTAGTTGTATTTTTACCTTTTGGAAAAATTACGTAGACCAGTGGTTCTCAAACATTTCACCACCAAAGAAAATATTTGCTATCCCAGGTACCACCCTGGACTGATCCACAGATAAACCAAGACAAAATTAAGTCTTAAGCAGATGCAATCAAGGTCTAAACCAGGTCTAAATTATGTCCAAACTAGAGATCAACATAAACTAGATCCAATCCACTTCTGAACCAGTTCTAAACCCGATCTACACCAAAACTAACTTGGTCTAAACCACAGCAATAAACTAGGTCCAAGTACCACCAGAGAGGGCCCACGTACCACCAGTGGTACACTTACCACTTAAGACAGTGGATGAGTGGCTTTATTTAGAAGGACGATGAATGGGCAATATTTCAATAACATGTGTAATATGAAAACTATATTGTGACGATATGGTTGGTGTTATGTGAGAATGACCAATGCCACACCAGGACCAAACCAAAACTAACCTGAGGATTGAATCTTTTTGGTCACAACAACGGTTTGTTCTGGAACAAGACCGTGAAATTATAACAACACATTTGGTTGGCATGAATACTTAATCTGAGAACGAATACATTAGATAGTGCAGCCCTAGGTTTAGTGAACCAAGTTAGTGCTTACATTTAGACATCATTTTAGGTTTTAGGTTTTGACATAATGACTAGGCAGTGGATGAGTGACAGTAGTTGGTTTGGGCCCACTATTAAAAGGCCCATCTGCCTGCTCTTTTGAGTCAGGGTAATTAGGTTGACTGAGACTACAGCGTTCCTTTCATGCTTATGTCTCAGCATTACTCTGCAGTTTGCGTGTGGACCCCCCCTCTCATTCTTGTGTGTGTGAACTTATGTGAGTGACTGCTTGTGTACGTATCAGTCCTGTTTGACACATCTGGATACATTTAGCTCAGGCCCAAGTTCCTCAACACAGACCCACAGGCGTTACGTAACCCCCCTCTTTTATGTAATGACTGCTGCAGCTCTCTCTCGCTCCTCTCGCCCTCTCCAGTTTTTCCCCTGCCCCACGCCCTGATGGCTCCCAAGCAGTCTGTTGCCAAAAAAAAAACCCAAACGTGTTTACCTGCTTTATGGCACATCTTCAGTCAGAGAAACAAGTTTCGGTGATATTATGGAGTCACCTCTGTCCGCATCTGCAGATCCTACGTGTGAAGCACTTTAATTGAGCCATTAATCCTGCTGAACATACACAATCGCATTCATTTTGGCACAGTGATCTGGGCTAGTGTATATTTAATGTACAAATGCAAATTACAGAGGTCAAGAATGACTGAATAACAGGAAGTCAAATTCGCCAAAAACATTCTTCACAAACATCCAGAGAACTCAAACAAGTCAAATAGACCCTTCCCATATTTGTCATGCTGGGGGAGGGGCTTCTTCATTCCTCGTTAACAATATAAAAACCCTTCGATGCCCGCTGGTGCCATCGCAGTTGTGGCAGACGTATGGGGCCATTTCACCGATATGCAGCATGGGCCTAGTTTTTCAGTGTGGTTACTGGTCAGTGGTGATTTTTAAGTTTTATGGTGTTTGATGTACATATCAGAAAATCTTAATACTATTCAAAATGTAATAGTTAACATGCCATTTAGTCAAACATTCACCATAGAAGCAATATTAAACCTATACATTGTTATCATGGCAGGGTATGTATCCTCCCACCCCACCCTACAGAATGTATTTTCTGATGGAATCTTTGAGAATCCCATTCTAATGAACAAAAGTAGGAAGTAGTAGTCATTTAAATTGACATTGTTTGCAGTGAAGCATAAGTGGTTTGAAAATCCCAGTTAAAGTTTGATTAAGTCTGATCAATAGAGAATTGATTTCTTATAGCCTATATTTTACTTTCCCATTGGAAATGAGACATGAGGAGCCATATTGTCTGCAGGTGTTTAAGACAACAGACACACATGGCATGTTTACATTACAATAGATGTCATAATAACAAGGACTACTTTATATCTGAGCTTATATTTGTTTGAACTTTAAGCGTCTTAAGTAATGTTCAGGTTTTGAGTGTCAGCTTGAATTATTATTGAAAATCTAAGCTTTGATGAATATTATATACGTATAATATATACTGTGTATGTACTTGTATAGTATTATATAATTCAAATGTACCAGTTGACTTGTGTACTGTAGCATATGTTGGATATGGATACTTGATGCAGGTCAGTACTGTGTGCGGCTGTAAAATTAAATTAATTTATTGCAGTGTGCTTGTTCCCATTGAGCATTTTTCCCATGGTTACTTTGTACCAGTTTAAAGTTGTTGGTTTTGTTTAGATTTTTAGACCTGGGAATAACCCTTTTATAGCAGTTAGAATAAAATTGTTTTGTAAAATTCCATAATGCCACACAGACAACAGGGGCATGTTTCAAGGTTTCAGGTTTTTGTCATATGCACATTCAACACAAGGTCAAAAAATGCAATGAAATGCTTTGGATCGGAAGAACCGTTAGACTCGCTATGATAGTCAAGTACTAATAGCATGCAATAATAGTTCATGGTAAGGAAAGTGTGCAAAGACTACGGAAGTGTGTCTCAGGAAGAGAGCGTTGTTTTGGTTTCATCTGGAGAAGTGCTTCATCTTTAGCGGCTTGTTTTACAGTTATAATTGACAGCTATAATCACAAAACTAGCAGAGATTATAAAGAGAGATAGTAGCAATGATATAAAGTTAATACAGAAGCCGTTTATTTCGTTATGATCACATATTGGGAAATCAGCGACACAAGAGCCTGCAGTCGTAGCGGAGGATAAAGCCCCATAAACCTTACGTTTGCGCTTCTTTGCGTCTGTAAACGTCTGTGCAGGTGTGTCTGATCTTGGTCTTGGATTTTGTGAAGTGCAATTTCTATATGTATTTTTTTTCCTCTTCGTGATGCATTTTTTGACTGATGCGACTTATACTCCAGTCTGGAAAATACGGTACTCATATAAATCATCAGGTTTGCTGCTCTTGATAACACAGACAATGTTCTATTTGTGCCACTGCTGCAGAGTATTGGCTATTCAGTAGGAAGCTAGAATAATCACTGCATTTACAATAAAAATGTCTGGTTTATTTGCACATATGTATTGTCCAAATATTTGAGATTGTGTGTAGCATTTTCTTTCTGGGGTAGATATTTCTAGAAACCAGTAGTAACACATACATTTTGACTGGTTCTGCTGCATTTCAACCGTTAGATGCACCTATTTCATCCACATGGTAATTTTTGTCATCTGCAGTACAGTACTCAACTTATTCTAAGACGAACTGCTCAAAAGACACGCCAAGAACCGTAGTTTCATTGTCTAGTCTCTGCCAAGTTGGAAAATGAGCTGAAGCTGTTCTTTCCGCAGTTGTTTGTAAAGTATTTTTATGACAAAGGAATGTGACCAAGGAAATATTATTGTATTTTACATACATTTTTTGTTGCCATAACGATTTTGTGCATTTGCTCTTTGTAGCATGCACAAAATATGCAAAAAAGCTCAGAACATGATTGCTCCCTTGACAGTTCATTGACCCTTTTTGGGACCATCTCGCGACTTGGGACAGTCCTGTTGAGTCTTTATTTTTTTTTTTTAGATGGGTCAATATGTCACAAAGGGCCTAGCGCGGTACAACATATGTGCCGCATCCATCCAGACAGAGACACAGTGCAGAATGTGCTGACACTAAGGAAACCGGGCTGTAGTGGTGGCTGCTGGTGCTTTGTGTTGGGAGTACAGGGGGGAGGAAAATCTGGCCTGGTTTTGCCGGAGGTGGAGCGCTCTGTATCAGAAACCCCCTCCTCTTCCTTCACTTTGACGATTAAGGTCATAGAAGCCATAAGTGTTTCTATAATAGTAGCACACTTAAAACTACTCTTTAAGCTCCGCCTCTAGGCCTACAAGACTTCTAAATGCTGCTAGCTTTAGTCTGTCATTAGCTTTTGTCAGAAATGTTTGCATGGGAGAGATGGCATATGATTTAATCATTTAAATCATTCAGCAAATCATACATTTGGAAATGATGCCCAGCCTTTCTTGTTATTGTTTTTTTGTTTGTTTACAAAAATAATGTGGACAAAATCTATAATTATTCATAGGCCTATTTTGTTTTGTCAAGAAGTAGCATTTTAAGCAGCTAGACAAGTCTTAGAAATCTGTATATAACACATGAGACCGATACACATATGTTACTAAATAAAACTGATTCTAAATGAAGGTAATCAAGTTATATGCTTAACAGCTTGTGGCTTAAAAGAATGCATTATTGTTGCCTAAAGTATATCCTTTTAGGCCTACATTATTGTGAAGGCTAGTTTGTTGTTATCCTCTGGCCTGCGTTCTTATTCTGTGACATGGGTTTGTTTAGAGCAGGTGGAGGAAGGACTGATGGCACTATACAACAGCACATCTCCCAGAAAGTGCTGCTGAGTTAGCAGCCCCACATGCTAACACTTATATCAAAGAAACTAGGTCCACACGCCTCTGTCCGCTGCAGCTTTCTTAGTGTATTATTCCCTCTAAAGATAATTTTTGAGAATAATCTGAAGTTATCAACAGTGCAGCCGGAGAGGGGAAAAAAATGAAGCGAGCCGAACGTTGCGGTGCTGAATGTGAGCGTCTTTCTATGAAAACACAAACTTGACCCAATTAAAGCCTCAAACAACTCCTGGGCAGATATTTGTTCCTCCCACGGGTCACTGTGGACCCTGACCAACGCTAGTGGACAGGACATAGAGAGGCCAGACAGCAGCCTGTGAGTCTGTGTCTCTGCTGAGTGGAGGGAGGAGGCGGGGCCGAGGGAGTCAAGAGAAAGATGTGCAAACAAGCAGGCAGATCAGCAATCTTTTTTTTTATTGACATTTTTGTAATTGTTGGGTGTAATAATCAAATTTATTTAATTGAACAGCCCTATATAACGTTTCATTTGATCCTGAAAGCACTTTGTTTTTTGTAAAAAGAAACCTGTTTGTGAAAAAGTAGGCCGCCTTCTGTGTGTTTTCCAAAATTGTATAGTTAAAATACATAGTCTTTCTACAGTATTGTGATTTATTATTGTTTTGTGATACATCACAAGGTAAATCATTTTGCTGGATTCTTGCAAAAACACATCCCAGATTTCTATTATTCTCCAGTCAGTTCTTTGCCGTAATGTTTGACACCTTTTTTTGAGCACGCGAATGCAAATGATTTCCTTTTGCATTGATCTAATGCACCAGCCATGGGTGTGTTCAGTGTTGCAGTATTTGTGGACATCCCCTTGGTATGCGTGACTTTGTGTGTGTATATATCTATCACATATATATATCACATATATATATCACATACTAGCTGAGTGTAAAAGTAAAATAAGTTGGGACACTGCAGCTTGTGTTGATGCAATGTCCTTGATGCTGAGTTGCTGTGAGTGAGCCAGTCTTGTCTATATACATTGCAGCAAATAGTCCGGGCATGTCTAATTGTGTTGAATGGAAAACTGTTCCCCCTTAAATTCCCAATAACACAAGATTCCTGGTTGGGATTATGAGTTCTCCCACTGTCTGCTGCACCGCTTCCTGTCCCGGCCGGCCCCACCCCCAGCAGCCTGTGGCCTGTAGATTGCTTTTAGAGCCCGTCTGTTCCTCCCAAGTCTCAATTATTCCACCATTTTTTTTTTTTTTATTTCCATCTTCTTCCCGTCCGTATTCAGAAAACCATTCTCCGTTCTGGTGGACCCATACAATTGAAAACAGAGCTGGGTGTGGGGAGGAGAAAAGAGAACAGAAGTGCAAGGTCTAGCTTTGTCTACCATCGGAGTCATTATTTTCATTGTTCAACCAGCCACTGCCGCCTGTGACTCCTGAAGGAAACAGCGCCCTCTGTGGACACTGGAGGACTGTGCAGGAGCAGACATTTTCCTCTCATGTCTGCTGCCTTTGAAATGCCCATTCTGTGTGTCATACTGGGAAAATGGAGTACTGTGTTCTGGGTTGGTGCTGCCTCTGTGTCGTGGAGTAAATCGGTGTAACCACAATCTGCATGTTTAGTAAAGTCTTTCACTGATGACTCATGAGAGATAGTGTTTGTTCCCAATAGGATGGTTTTTCAAGGTGTCTGCAGCTGCTGTGCATAGGACTGCTGCTGTGTTGCTGATTCACTGACCTCTGCTGTCTAAATGAGGAAATGCTCTTTCAGTTTATATAGCAATGATTGTTTAATTCCTATTTGCATTTAGTTGAGAGATTCCTTTTTTTGTGTATTCTTTATTGACTTTCATACTTTGCATATTAAAAAATGGGTAACCACTGTTGGGCAACTGAACCAGCAGTGATACTAGTCAAAGATGTTCCTTTATTTTTCCAAATGGAACGTTCCGATTGTATTTAGTATGGTTTTGTAATATAAATATTCTATAGGAATTGCAGTGTTTGTGTGTTTCAAATTGAGCAAGAAGCAATTCATTTGGGTGTTTATCTGGGTCACGGTCTGGGTCCAGAATAGAGTATCTACTAACAATTTCACCGGTTTAAGCTCCACAAACCTGATCTTAATATCATAAAGTCTCTCTGGGATTAGCATGAAAAGACAGTACAGATCTAGCCCCTTGGTTCATAGTCTCTATAGCTCTAACATTACATGTGATTTTGTGCAGATGGAAGCGGGCAGAGAGTCGCTACACAGTGGAGAGAGCTGCCATCATAAGTCACTGGAACTGGCTCCAGGCTCACATCTCAGACCTGGAGTACCGTATCAGGCAACAAACGGACATCTACCGACAGATCCGTGCCAGCAAGGTTTGTTATGACTAAAGCCCACTATTATATATTTACCATTTTATGTCAAAATTGTTTATCATTTATGCAAATCTCATGTTTTACTGTTGTTTTAGGGCTCGGTTGAGTTGGGAGGTGTGGCTCCTTGTGCAGTGGTCGCTGGTGTGACAGAAGTCAAATCAGAGCCTGTAAATACTATGGTAATCATCTTTAAAACATACATTTGATATAGTCTCAGTTTTAGTTTTCACAAAATGAACTGTTGCCTTCTTCACATTGTTTGCAAATGGTGTAAAGTTTCTAATGGCTTGAAATGCTGTTTATGTTGCACTGTTGATTACAATATTCATTGGACAGTGTAATGGGTCGAGCAGCATTTCCATAGGTGTCTTATTAGCAACTGTGTGATGACCCTCAAATAGAGACGCATAGTGTTTGGGCAATTTGTCTCAATAAGAGTTGATCTACTGTGAGTAATTTTCAGAACATTATTTTAAGGTTCAGATTATATAGTGTAACTCAAGGCTGTATCCATTTCAAGCATATTTCCTATATTTATTTTGCTTCTATATGACTAAAACTGCCCTTGCATTGTTGTTGGGTAATTTGATATGTGATATTTGTTCATTATGTAAAGGTGATGCTTTGTTCTTGTGAATGCCTCTGGTGGAAAAACACTCCAGCGTTCACAGGAAATGGTTTCTTTTATGTGAGTCTTTGTTCTGGAATAACCCAGACAGGAACTTTTCAGCTAACCGTGTGTCTGTGAGCTTCCCAATGATTTATCACCCCAAAAAACACCAGAAACCCTCCAGAAACATGCTTTAAAGATGCGTGGTACTTAGAGAGTGCAGAGTAGTGTGTCTTTAGCCTGCAGCACAGCCTCGCCTCATCTCAAATGGAACTAAATAATTTAAGAGTCACATGACCGGGGCCGTTGGACGCTGTCTTTTATGTAGCTGCCTAAAATATCTCTCCATTTGGCGACTGTATTGAGGTGGAGTCTCACCATATTCTCTTATCTCTCTTCGCAGGATGTGTCTTCAGAACGGCTGGAGCACACCGTCACCACCCACATCACTAGTGCGGATACGGCAGCCTGGAAAGGTCAAAATGGACAACCTGTTAATGGTGTCCTCAGCAGGTAACCACGACGACAGGCATCAGGTTGTTAACAGATTCCCAGAAAAGGGGCGGGCTGTTTTTTTGTTTTGTTTTTTAAAATATGGTTGTACGATATGGTTTACCATAGATCATTTTTCCCAACAGATGGTAGGCAGATCAGTCCCAGTTTGGAGACGTAGACAAGAGCATTTATGTAGACTCTAATCTATGCTTATGAAAATACAGAAAACATTCAGATAGCCATATTCAGGTGTGGGAGTGACATGTGCTGGGGATGATATGTATATTAGGGGTGCGTATGATTGCAAACTGCAAAATCCAAAATGTATGTTATTTGTCAAATATGTTTCAAGATTGAATTGTTTTGACCAAATATTAAACCTACTAATTCATACTTATAATTACAGTAATGAAAGACTTGGTGCTCTTAGTGAACATTATTCTAATAAACCTGATTGTGTTCGACAGGATGGCAGAGAGCACAGACCCCCGGCCCCTCCAGTCCCTCCAGCCCTCTTCTTCTGACAGCTCATGTGTGGCAGCTCGGACACGGCCCCTCGTCAGCTGTCGACGACGGCGCCTCATTCAACCCAATTCTGTGCCCAACCTCAACGGCAAGGTGAAGCCTGCTTAGACCTGTCCTACCTGAAATACTCATAAGACCTTATTCTAGTTTTAATACTGTATTAAAAAGTTTCATAAGCAGCAGATGTCATAACATGTTTGTATCAATAAGGAAGTGTCTGTACAAAAGCCAACCGCTGGGTTTTCTGTTTGAATGGCCACGTGTCTGAGCTAAAATTGATTTAGACCCTTCATTCACTGCATATATATCTGGGCTCTGTGTTGTCAGGAAAGGTATATAGCCATGGCTGAGTTATTTGTGTAAAAGCAGGGCATCATTCTGTTTAGTCGATCGACAAAGAGTGGTTATTGCCTTGTGACCTCTCACAAGTTTTTGTTGGGGGGGGGGCTGAATGTTCATGGCTTTTCCTCCAGTGTCTGAGCGTGAGTCTGGTATTTCGCAACTTGTGACTAGATCCTACACTGTTGTATATGCAAGTCATCTGATCTGAAAACGTAGCCAAGAGAAGTTTTTAATTCTCTTCAGGCCATAAATTAGTTAATATGCTGTCAAAATAGCTTAATTTAGCTAACTGTTGTGTACTTGTTGCATACATGTCACTGTGCGTTTGAGGTCATGTGTAACATTGTTGTGGCTCAGGATGTGGAGCAGGAAAATGGTTCGATTCATCTCTGGTTGAGTCACTGCTTTCATGCCAGTTGTTGGGGGCTTAGTTGCATTTGCACCTGTTCATAATGTTTTGGATTAGACTTACTGCTTTTTATGACTTATGTTTATAAAGATATGTATATTTCACATTTAATGCTTTTAATGCTTGGCCAAAAAACACAATAATTCTAGACACTGTTGTGGGATTAGAGTTTTTTCTAGAAGTTAACACATTTAGCCACTGAAAATGTCAATGTTCTCAATCCTGTGTTCTGTCCTGTCTATAAACTGGTGCTAATGTAAAGTCATGTTGTGTCAGGCCCCGAGGAGCTGTCTCCAGTGTAGCTGCAGAGTGAACCCCAGCTGTGTGATGTGTGGTGGCGGGCCCACCTCCAGAGAAGAGCCCCAGTTTGAACTGCCCACCCTGGAGCGCCTGTCGAGGCTGGATCCTGGCGTCCATCCCATTCTGTCCTTCCCTGACGGTCCGTGCTCGTCACTGTTTAAAAGAGAACATAGTTTACTCAGACATTTCCTATTTTACACTCACAAGGAAGTTAAACAAGGAGTGGCAGCAGGAGGCTTCTTCTCAGGAAGTTCATAGAATCTTAAACTCTTTCACCTGCAGTTGGTCAAATTGTCGGACCATTTTGTAGCATTTCGAGTGCTGTACATTAACCTTGTTGAAATCATATTAGAGCTTATCTTAATTTTCTGAAGCCTTTCTTCTTTCAGATGTTTGTGTAGGTCTGCGTCTGCAGCAGGTGATGAAGAGCCAGTGGCAGATGAAGGCACTGGAGAGACGTAAGCCCCTGAAGAAGCTCTCCCTAAAACACAAGCTCTCCTCTTCCAAAGAGAAGCACAAGTTTGCCAACTCCCTTATGGCAGTCAGTAAGTACTGTCTGTTTGATGTTCATCTTTACTGTCACCACTCACTTCAGAGATGTATTCATCTATCCGAATGAAATGCCAGCTCTAACTGTGTTCCCTCTTGTGGCAGGGCTGGGTCACTATAAGGGCCGTGGAGAGAAGCAGAGGGCCGTGGACAGTGGCAGCAGTAGTTCTGTACTGAACACCTCCAGACTGGACACTATGTGTAAGAGTGAGCGACTCCAGGCCACCTCAACCCCCCTCGGGCCCTATGACAAAAGCTACAGCCGCAAAAGACTAAGAGAACCCTCGCTGGACAGGCCCGACAGTGAGTTGATTAATCTGTTAGAATTAAATAAAGACCAGGGCTATAGCCAAGGTGAAGGATGTAGTCGGGAACTCTTTAATTTTGACTGTGACAAGCTTCTCTAATGGTTTACCCTGGTCCTGCAGCATCTCCAAAGCTGTTCCTGGACTCGGCCAGTCCCTGCCCCACTTTGGCCAACATGCACTCGTCCCTCCACAGCCCTCTCATACGACAACTGTCCACGTCTTCAGAGAACTCCACACTGCTGGGCCCCAACACCCAGAGCATTCTCAACACACCTGTAAGAGCACTTTGGACTTTAAATAAAACATGATGACTACTTAATGTAATGCATGTGATCTAGGTGACTAAATCTAGTAAATAAGAAAAAAAACATGAGTGCTAAATACCGTTAATGTAATAATAAATAAACCCCAAAATATGCTATTTCTCCAGATAAAAAGATATTCACACACTGTTTTGTATTAGGACCCCATCTAGTGGTACAAAGTGGAATACATGCTTTCTGGGATGGGAAATTTCCGTATATTAATTTTAACAAATAACTTTGTTGCCTATTACGCTTTACCAATGGGTTTAGTGCTTTGCATAGTAACTTAATGCTTATGATGTTTGCCAGCAGCAGCCCATCAAAAGGAGGAGAGGTGAAAGCTCTTTTGACATCAACAACATAGTGATTCCTATGTCTGTGGCAGCCACCACCAGAGTAGAGAAGCTCCAGTACAAAGAGATCCTCACACCCAGGTAAATATTTAGACTGGATTCTCCACCCAATGTTTGCTCTGTGGCTGCACTGAGTCACACGAGTTAAAAACACGGGTACCGCTCAAGTTGTTTTTTTTCCCCAATGTCACTCTTCCAGAATAATCAGGCCAGGATCCAAGTTGTTCTGAAATCCACAGACTGCTCAGTTTGTTTTGTGTTTTCTAGTTGGCGAGGAGTGGATATTTTCTCTCAGTCCATAACTGAAGACGAGGATCAACGAGAGGCAAGTGTTTTTATAGAAGAGGTTTAATAACCTCTAATCATGAACTCATTTTCTCACAAAAGCCTGTTTTTTACCTAATATTGTTTTTGTGTGTGTTTTAGGTGGAGGACCTGTCAGATGCAGCCTTCATCCTGCTCCACCAGCCGTATGAAGACCAGGAGAGATCCCGCTGGACATGGATGGCTCTGGCTCCAGCTAAGAGACGGGGCAGCAGGTCGGTAGTGCATTTAGTAGTTAACATCATAACAGTTTTCTCTTTATTACAAAAGAATAGATGATGATATAGGTAATTTTGTATCCTTACCTTTGCCTCTTGGTTGCTCCAGGTCATATAAATCCATTGATGGCCGTACCACGCCGTTGCTGTGCGGGACCAACCCTCCCACCCCTCAGCCGGCCTCTCCAGACCCGGGCCACTGTCCCATCCTTCATGACTACAGCCACGTGCCCTCGCCCATGAGTCCACCCAGCCCCGACACCACCTCAAACCCCCACACCCCCTGCTCCCGGGACTCCCACCGCCTGCTGTCCTCCGAGGACACGCGCTGCTCCACGCCAGACTTCACATTTGAAGAACGAGTATGTATTGAGCAATGTTGTCATGTTTTAGCTGCTGTAGATGAGTCTGTTTTTGTGAGAGGTGTGCTATACAGATTTGGCCTCATATCATAGTTTCTATTCAGATGGAAATAGCCTCAAGGTCATGTTATTTATGACCTTCATTGTTCAGTACAACACAACCACCAATCTCTTCAATGCCATGCCATAAAATGAAAACACACGTATATTACAAACGACCCATGTAACCTATGTGATTTTCTATTTTGTTTCCTATGTACATCAAAGAATATGTCAGTCCTGCTGTCCAACATTCATGTATACTAGGAAATAATAGTACTGTCTGTCTTTGAACATTTAAATTTAAATGCATCCTTTTTTCTCTTGAGACTGTGGCGCCCTGGGAACGTAGAAGCTTCCCTCTGCCAGAGGACCCTGCCCCGGAGCCCGAGCCAGAAAGCGACGTCAGGCCCAGGATCAGGAGCATCTCAGGTTGCCGAGTGACAGCCTATGGGAGGCTAGATTCAGACGACATGGACCTGCCCTGTGACGAAGACGGCCCCAAACACAAGGCGTCCACCCATCGATAAACAACTGAGCGGCTCCCCCTACAGCTCCTCTCTGGCATTAACAAGCAGAACCTCAAAGCAAAATAAAATATTAATGGGTTCCTGTTGTTTGATATTCAAACATCAGTCTAATACTTTTCACAGTTTTTAGTGAATATTATGGAGATAGAAGCCTTTCCCTACACTTGTTTTTGTCACAAGAAAAAAAGGATAAATGTAAAAAAAAAAGTATAAAACAACACATTACAAAAAATGATTTCTGTAGTAGGCTAAACAAAGTACATGGGGGCTTAGTGGTGTTTCATATGTCGCGTGTACACTTGTAGCGCACTATGTAGCGGACTCCTCAAAATATGGCCAAAGGGTGTTTTCTATTGACTAGTTTGCTTGTAATTCCCATGTACATTTTTAGTGGAGTGACGAATAACAAAACAAGAGAAAATACCCTTTCCTCTTCCTCTGTCTCACCCTCATTCAAATAAACAGGTACATTTGAGATGTGGTCCCCCTGCTCCCCCTAGAGGTCGCCTGAAGTCACCACAAGCACTTCTCTCCAACTGCCAAGTCTAGTTTTGGTTGTTTTTTTGCTTTCTTTGTTTTTCATTCCTGATGTTGTTTTATTTGTGTACGTTCTGTCTTGTTCCAGCACAACACATGTTTTGTGTTTAAAAAACAAAAAAATAGTAAAAATCATTCCTCCTTATTTGAAAGTCGTCCTGTTCGTGTCTTTCCTCCTGGCCGTATGGCTCTTCTTCTTGAGTTCTGTTAAAAATAAAAGGGGTGATGGCATATAGACGACTGGGATGTCATTTTGAGCACTTGGCCCGAAAACAAAACAATGCTGCATGCTGAGAACATGCTAAATATGCTAGTTATATCACATCAACAGCACCACTTATAATGAGAAATACACTATACAGGTAAATGGGGTTGAATGTACCATCAGTTTCCCTCCATTTTCCTTTGCATACCGTAACGCAATTGTGGCAAAAGAAAAAAGCCATTACCTATGTTTCTGGCTCGGCTTGACAAGAATAACCGTGTTGCTAATATTAATTATCCAAAATGTAGCGGCTCCCACTCAACTAAGGCCACCCCAACTCAGGTTTTTCAATTGAAGGGAATTCTCTTTTCTGAATAGTTTGGAACATCTGGTTGACTAGATCTAGACTACTGTTGTTGCTATAGGTGAACATTTTTGCCACCCCACTCTCATAACCACACTATTGCCCCTCTTAAGTAACTAATTGCTATGCAAAAAAATATATGGATGTTTTCTTTTATGCCACAGTCATTCAATCACTGTTTATTTTCTTTTGTAGTTAAGCAAGATGTCAGTGTACCTGTTTGATTGTTGCAGCAGTTAACCTAATCAAAAGCAGAATTGTTTTTTTGTAAATAATACCATTAAAACATTTATGTTTAACTTGGTATGGTTGTTCTGGTGTCAATTTCTTTCACATTAAAACCAGAGGCCTCATTAGCTCTATAGAAGTGTGGATCCAGCCCTCCAAAAATATTCCAAAGCCACCCAATAAGTAAGTCATAATACATATAAATTGATTGAACCAGAAATAAGGTGTAAATGAGGACAGGTATAAACTATAATAAATACTGTACTGTCCACACCAGCCGCTGACGTAAACCAATGCGAAATCGGTATCAGCCGATATTCACAATGTTGACTGATACCAGTATCGTCCTATAGGCTATAGCTGGCCGATGTTAACCTGGCTCACTTTATTTTTTACATTTTGACGTCCGCTGTATGGAATTATGATTATATCTATAAGTAGTTATTTCCATTATCTTTCTTTTCTTTATATAAAAACATAGGAAACACAAAAAATATAAATATTGGCCCGGAATTTTCATATCGGAGCATCTGTAAATGCACCAGGGATTATGGTAGGACTAAATCAGAGAAAAGTGGTCTACACCTCCACACATTTACTGTATGTTGCCCACCCGCCCTGGATCATAAAACTCAATACAAAACTTGGACTTCTTCATAGCATTTATTTTCAAATACACATAATACAGCAACAAGAATCATCATAAACCAGTTATTGATAAAATGCACAGTAACAATAAGAACAATCACATTGCCACAACTGTACAGCATCAGAAGTAATCAAAAAGGTGATGAGAAGTTGTTAACTACAAAAGAACTGGCCTCTCCATTAGCTCCAGTACAAACAATGGAAAAAGCACAAACTGTGGCACTTTTCTTCAACGCCACGCGCCGTAAAGAGACGCCCACCCATCCTCTGAGCACCGCATTCTTGCACACTCACATATAACATGGTCTATTTTGGAGTAAGCATGCAGATAATGTTGCAAGCACACCTTAGTAAAGTCCTACCTAGTCTGCCAATGAACCCAACATGGCATCTTTGCATTGAGGTGTTTTTATGTTACATTAGGGAGCGCAGTGCTTAATGTTAAAGGGAACGTATTATGATTTTTTAAAAGCTTTTTGAGTTAATTTGATTTAAAATGTTGTCTTTTATGGCGCTGTGGATTTCTCTCTGGTTCTTTATGTTGGCCAATGCAAACAATGGAAAGTAGAAGCGAGGTGGGGCTTCTTCACCTATCTACAAAGAAAGGTGAACCCAAGCGTTTTCAGCTTCTGAGAAGGTTAGCGCCACAGCAAAGGATTAGCCATTTTTTGACAATGAAACTTTCATGGTAGAAAGCTCGAAAACGGTAGCATAATAGGGTCCCTTTAACCACCCTTTTTATGACCACTCAGCCCATACACGCGGCGCACGTACAGTACATACTTTTAAATCCTACTGTTTATCTGTATATCCCTCAAATTCATTTTCATATAAACTGGATATACATAGACCACTTTGTGAAAGGGAGGCAACAAGCAGTTCTCTTACATGAGGCATGCAAGATCAGTGCGATGGGTCGACACCAGGACAGGGATATTAATAGTATTTAAAGTGTGTATGGGTAAATCTGGTTATAGGTATCCAGCGAGTTGCTTTCATTTTTACTTTTGAGTGAATTAAATTTAACACAAAGAACCATTTGCTGTACAGTTTCAGACACTATAAACCTTCATCTTAACTTGGCCCGGTCAACCCATCCATCCATACGTCCATTCGCTTACCCAACTAGAAAACATCCCTTTTTTTTTAAATCCTCAAATTTGTAAATACTAGTTACCTCAGGTTAATAGACTGTAATGTATACACTACCTATACTTAGTGCAGCAATCCACCTCTTTGAAATACTGGATAATTTGGCCACGAAGGTTACATTTGAAAAGCCTATATGTTAAGGTTATCATCCTCATAACTTGAGCTTTAGCGCATTTACAATAGAAGTAGCAGTAACCAAAAAGATAACACTGACTGACAGTAGCAGGCACAATACAATTTTTTTTTTCTTCATATCAAATACATGTCATATATCCACAGTACAATTATAAAACTGTGCCCAACACGAACCTAACTCTAGTCATCCCGCCATTTTTCAATTCCGTTTTTCGTTGGGACTAAGCAAAGCAAAAACAGCAGCGAGGTCTGAAAGCATATTTTGTTGGCCATTTTGAGAAATTTTGCTACTTTTCACCTCATCACTGAACCCTGCTGTTCTCTCGGACCCCTTACAGTCTGCACCCAACATGTCGATATATATCCATGTTTTGAGAGAAGATTGGGACGTGCACACTGAAAACATGACTTCCTAAAGGGTTGACAGTCAATGTTATACAGGTAAAACAAGCCTTGAATGACATCTGATTTGAGGATTGAGATTAAGGGGTGCTTTGTATCTTAAAGGGGACTCTAACAAAAGGTACCAAATAAATAGCTCAAAAGACCCAACAAGTGAATTAATGTTTGGCCTACTTAATAATAGTTCCTAATGATGAACAGTTTTAAAGGTTTGTGGACAGTGATGGTTTGTTGAAATAAAAAAATAAAGAAAAAGTCCAGTGAAAAATATAACCAAACAGGAAGGCATCACAACTGGTCTATGTTGCGATAGTAGTGGTGTGAGAGAGAGAGGGTTTTTCGGGGCGTAGGGGTGAAGCTCAAAGGTCAGGGGTGCTTGTCGACACTGTGCATTCACAAGCCTTGTTTTGCCAGAGAGGCAGACACCTGGTCGGCCAGAGTGGTCAGCTGCGGGGAGTCAGCCATGTTGATGCTGCCTGAGGAGGACACGGTGCTGAGCTGCTGGGGCGAGTCTTCCAAAGAGATGATCTCAGCACCGTGGTCAGTGCGCGCCTTAGCCGTCTCACGGAAGCTCAGTTTGTGGCTCTCAATCTGAGGCAAAAAAGCAATATATTTATATAGATGCTAATGTTTAAGGCAGGTTTGAAAATATATTGTTAGCTAAATAGCTTTCAAAACTATTGCTACTTGACTGCATTTTCTAAAGCTTGTCTATAACATGTATATATATATTCACACACACACACACACGCACACACACACAGGAGATTAAAGTGTGTTTAGCTCCCTCTGGTGGACAGTTCACAGGACAAGCCCAGTGAGAGAGTCCAAGCATAAACTGTTTATAGCAGGTGCACCATTTTGTGAACACAAATATCCCCAATATGGCTGCTCAGTACATAGGCTATATATTGGAAAAGTGGCTTCATAAAATGTAATTTTAGCACAACATTGGAATCCTGTTGAAGCTCTTCTTTGTGGTCTCAATCGATCAGGTGGGGAATCACAGATTTATGTGTTAAACAATGTGAATTATTATTATTATTATTATTAATTTACATCATACAAATATAAAAAAGGCAAGAAGAAGAAATATTGAAGCCATTTTGTTTTTGCCCACATTAGTTGCATTCACAGGTGTAAATCTAAAATGGCTGCACAGATAACAAGTACAATGTCTAGTCTATCTCAGCGAGTACTTACAGGAGTCCTCAATCTTTATGAGTGGGTTGGTCAGGATGGGTGAGGTGGGGTCAGGGGACAGTGGGGGGGTGAGCCCTGGGGAGGGGAGTGAGGGGCTGTCCGAAACACTGCCCTCTCCATCTCTGCTCTTGTACTGCTACAGACGAGCCCCAACAAAACAAATGAACAGGTATGCAACAAAAAAGAACATGTGATGGCATCAACAAACACAACTACAAATGAACGAAAGCAACAACGTGATGATCTGAAATAATATTGAAAAACAGGACTGATTGTGGGGGATAAAGTCGAACTAAGCAAAAGAAAATGAAATGAAGCGGAGTGTGAATGGGACGCTAGATTATTCATTTTCCACTAAGGCGTCTGCGTTACTACAAATACCCTCTACTGATATATAAAGCATTATATTTAACGTCTATTAACACAAGCGTATGTGGATTCAGTGTGTTGCTTCCTGCTCACACGTGTCAGCGTTTTTTTGTTGTTAGTGTGAAATTAAGTGGTGAATATTTTTCACGCTCAACAATTGAACAAAGTAGCCTGGCAAACCAGACGTGAGTTCTCTGTATGCTCTATACAGAGTGACTCAGTCTGGTGACCCTCCCCTTCACAGAGACTTCCCCCCGGTACAAAAATCTCCGGGCAGTCTGGTTGGTTGATCTGCAGTGACGCTTGCTTTGTGCTTGTTTCTCCAAAAGATGGCGCAGGGGAGTAGTGAATTCTGCTGTAGGCTTTCACAAAAAACGACACAGGTCAGTTACCTCTTCTTTACTGCCCCATGTTGATTTAAATCTACTGTTCATCTCCGTTTATTTACATGTAGACTGTACATTTCTGATTACTCCTCACTGTTCGGCCCGCCCGAGACATAAACTGATGCAAGTGGGTCACCAGGCAATGAAAAAGGCATGCCCAACTGCAAAACATCTCTTGAGAGCACGGACAATAGCAGGCTTTACCATGGCAACAGGGAGCCAGGAACATTAGACTGTTCCTACACAGAAACTGCCTACAATATTTAGTTTGTCATTACCCTTTTTGCTCCACCGCCCGGAACGTGACCGATGTTGTCCAGAGAGCCAATCTTAGACTGGACTCTGAACTCCAACTTCTCATTCTTGATTTCAATATTCCCACCGCCTTCAAAAATACAGAAATTTGAGAGTTAACTACAATTGTCTTTATGCTGAGACATGGGGCTGAAAACACACAGGTTTTACTTTTTTATACACAATGGTGAAGAAACTCTAAACTCTGCTATTTTGATTGTTCCATTGGATGTAGTAACTTAACCTGAGCTTATTATAGAATGTTTAGTGTTAATCTAGTAATGTCCAAAGTTCATATTATGCCCCTGTTCCAATACTCTTACCTGGTTTATGGCGAAGGTTGTCTTTAGAGCCACATTTGGACTGCACATTGCTCAAATCAATCTTTTTGTGCACAATTTGAATCTGCGTAGGAGACAAAGACAAGAGGAAAGAAAAGCATATCAACAATATTCCACATTTATTCACTCCCATGCAACCAAATGCATGTCTTGTTAGTCTGCTTTGTCATATTAGAGCTATATGCATTTTCTGTATGTACTATGTTGAGTTTTCTGGGTCAAATTCTGCATTTGAACATGCACTGCTCATGTCGACGGCAGATGGGGGACATAATAGTCAGCCATGCATCACAGTACCAGCCTCTTCACAGTCCGGCCATGGCTGTTGTGTCTGAACACAAAGTCCTCAGTCTTTGAGCTGAGGTCATCACCGCGTCCACGACAACGGGCCCACTCAGTCAGAGAGGCAGAGCACACAGGCCCTTTGATATGGTTTAGAGGCATCTTCTATTTGGATTTGGGAGGTTTTTGAGCATCAAATACTACTATGAGCTTCAGATGTTTGAATGTGGACACACAGGATGCATGCAGACGAGGGGCCGGTTGGTTGGTAAATCTTCACACAGATAACAATAGTGACAACAGTTCATTAGACCATGAGCATTACATAACGGTTAGTGACTGTCAGAATTCAGTCTGAGACATAAAGAGGATGGGGATTCAGGTGTCTCTAGGTTTAGTTCTGCTCTAGTAGAAGATATGAAATGCTCATGGCTGTCTACAGGTGCCATGATACTGTTATTAGGAGGTGTTACAGATAAGTGTAGGAAGGTCAGAGGTCAGAGATGGGACTGACAGACAGGTATCGTGCATCCTGCTCTTCTGTAAAGATGCATTCAGGAGAAGCCAGAAGCTTCAAGGGCCAGCCCCTGATCTACTCACATTGCCACCACCGGGTACATGTTTTATATTATCTTTGGAGCCACACCGCGCCTGCACTTTGGCTACATCCAACTTCTTATCAAAAATGTGTACCTGAAAAGTCAATATGTTGAAAAAGATAGTTATCCTCGAGACAGTGACAGCAGCAGAGCTGCGAATGAGGACCATATCAGACCATAAGGACCAAAGAGGGTGAGGCTCAGAGGAGTGAGTCTAGTGGGACGTGGCTAATTAGGAGGAAGGGTTTGGTGGGAAGGTGATAACTGAAGAGCTACTCGACATACTGATAAAGTGAAGCTCGAGGTGCAGAGTACCACTCTGACCAGTCCAAGATGACTGTCTCTTACCAAGAGCCTACCATGTGCATAACTGCAGAGATACTCATAACTGATGTTGAGCTTATCCCTTGAGTTACTCACATTGCCGCCACCGGGAACATGTTTCATATTGTCTTTGGAGCCGCACTTAGACTGGACATTACTAAAGTCCACCTTCTGATCAAGAATTTGAATCTGAAAAAGTGCACAAGTAAGACCATTAGGTCTTTGAGTAAGTGTGAGTCTGTGCAAATGAGATAGACACCAAAGTATAAGAGAAAGCCCTTTGTCAGTGAAGATAATAGATTTAAATAAAGAGATATACAGACACAGGAATAATCATTTTCAGTAATGTCTCTTATTGAATCAACCATTAAACATGTTCTTGTCCCACCTTGCCTCCACCAGGGGTGTGCTTGAGGTTGTCTTTAGAGCCACAGCGAGCCTGCACAGTAGAGAAGTCCACCTTCTTGTCCAGGATTTGAACCTGGGTACAAGATACAACATTTAGATAATTAATCATTAAGTAATGTAAATCTGAAGGGAAGAAAATAGAGGAAGAAAATAGACACTGACTAACATTGCTCTTATTGAGACAGAAGTTCAAAAATCATTTGATTACATAACATACTGTACACAATCTTCAAATTAAAGCATGCATACATATCTAATGATAATTGAGAAAAACTGGTTTTGTTTGGCCTTGTTGGCTAAATGTCCGCCTATGAAAAAGCAATCAAAATATTTAATAATGATTTAATTATTGATTGAGCTGCAAATTGTACTATGAAATGAATGAATGAATGAATTTTGCTCACATAAGTCCAAATTGATCTCAGCATCTTTATTTTACTAAACGTCTTGTTGGATGAGCATAACTGCAGAGATACTCAAGAAACTGATGTTGAGTTTATCCCTCAGTTACTCACATTGCCGCCACCGGGAACATGTTTCATATTGCCTTTGGAGCCGCACTTAGACTGGACATTACTAAAGTCCACCTTCTGATCAAGGATTTGTACCTGAAAAATCAAAAGGTTAGAGGATAAAGATGTAGTTAAACACGACTTTGTTTACCCTGTGAATAAAGAGTGTTATTGAGCACAGATACTGGGAGAAATGAAAGACTTTACGAGCAGCATCAAAGAAGTTAGGCATTATAGTGTATTTCTATTAATATGATCTCATAAAATAAAACTAATGAAAATCAATAAAAATCTATCTTCATCTAATCTATCATCGTACAGTTTTAGGCAGGATAAACACGTGAATATAATCTTACAAAAGGACAATGCATAGTGACTAAACCAAACTCCAAACACGTAAAAATATGGTAGATATAAATTCATGTCTATTTTATACAAACTATCTAAAAGCGTATGATGTATGTATTGGACAAATAAAGGTTGTTACCCTGCCACCTCCGGGCTGGTGCTTGATGTTCTCTGTGGAGCCAATCTTGGACCTGACGTTCTTAAGGTCAGGTTTCGGAGCAGAAGCAGCAGCAGCAGCAGCAGCGGCGGTGGCGGTGGTAGCAGCGGCCATCGGTCCAGGACGGTTCTTCAGAGATCCTGGAGACTTAGGTGTCGAACGCACCACTGCCACCTTCTTCACTTTGTTAGCTTCAGCCGTGGACTTCCCCGACTGCGCCTGGTTCGAGGGGGACTTGGGGGTACCAGGGCTGCTCTGTCCACTCTTGTGATCTTCAAAGCAATCAGAAAAAAACAATAAGGTCATAACTTCAAGGTGGTTCGCGCTCTATAATTTGATGATCAGATGAACGTCAGGGGACAGTATTATATAGAGCTGGACTAGAGCATATTTATGAAAGAAATATCTGAGAGAAAGCACAAATATTAAACCTGATCCTTTCTGTTAGTAATTGATTGTTGACTTTACTGTATATCAGTTAAGTCAACAAGTCAGTTTTTGTTTGGGAGCAGATCCTACCACAATGTTACCCTGCTGTGCAGCTCAATTTAAAGCAATTAGCTTTTACAATATTGAAAAGTCACATGAACACAGTCAATTAATCTAGAAATATAAGAGAAGAAACAAACTGGTCTACTCGAAGCTGCCCAAGTTTGATCAAGGTGTGGCCTGATCAGACTGTGGCTGTTTGTGCCATGCCAAACTACAGCGCACTCTGTGCATATAGGCTTTTACCTTTGTCATTTTTAGGAGTAGGAGGTTTCTTGGCACTGGCTGTATTGTAAAAATATGAAAACTTATAAGAAACGCTCTAAACTTTGATAAAATATATAAATAAATAATAACCAAAGCCAATATCATCGCCAAGCCTTAGTTTTGTACCTGGTTGGGCAGTTCTGGCTGCAGGTTTGGCAGCTGGGGTCTTTGCATTCTGTAAAACACAAACATTTGTTAGTTTTTAAATATTAGTTAGGGCGAGACCTATTAAAACATCATAGAGGGATGAATATGAACTATACTTCAGCAGATCTTAACCTGATCTGTACTTACTCTGTTCTGGCTGTGCTCTGTGCTGCTGACAGTTTTAACTGGGATGGAGCTGGGGCCATTTCGAGGTGAATGTATTTTGTTGCCCTTTGCATTTACTGATGGTCGTTTAAGGGATGAGGGTGGTGTTTGGGTGGAGGGTTGTGTCTTTTTTCACCAAGGATGAAAATGGAAAAAAATGATGAACAAACCAAAATGAACTAAACGGTGGCACAAATGAGATTATAAAACAATGGAAAATGGAAACATGAAGCAGTACGCTGTGGTCACTTACCTTGTCTGTAGGGCTGTCCATCTTCACTTGAGCTATGACGAGAAAAAAACAAATAAAAATAAAAAATGCAATCCAATAGTATAAACCCATCAGCATTTACATTCAAAAGCAAATAAATGAAACTGGTGATGCAAGATGAGCAGCATGCAAAGTGATACATTCAAACATTTGTGTAAATCTGATGGCCACTTGGTTGAGGGCTGCATGACTGGCAAACGGGATCAACCAAAAAATGTGAAGAGGGGGCAACAAGCGTTTCTCTTTTGACCTATAGTGTTGCGTGACATACTGTAGAAGCGGCTCTTTCAAATCAAGCAATTGAGAACTAGACAGTACACAGACCTTCTTTGCAAACAGCCACTGGCACCATTGACTTTCGAGAGCTTTGCCGCGTTGCCCCGGTGTTCAAAGTCACCAACTCTGAATCATTAGAGAAGTCAGATTTGGGATTGACATCTTCATATTGTTCTTGTAGTGAGTCATTGGAGTTATTTTCAGCCACATTGTCAGACAGCGAAAAATAGCTTGGAGCTTCACATGATGGATTGTATTGTGTTGACCCATCTTCCATTTGGGCCGATTCAGAACAAAAGTTAGTGTCTTGAGTGCCATCTTTGGTAAATCCTTCATTGGTTTCCTCATTTAGTTTATCTTTTGTCTGGTCACTAGGCTGCCCTTGGTCTCCAATAGACGTCAGGTCTTCCAAAGCTTCACTGCGGATTAGCAAGGTCGCAGGAAGACTGCTTATCTCAGCCAAGCACTCAGAGGCGTCCAAGCTGATAGCCCTTTTAGTGGCATCGGTATCTGCGGTCCAATCAGGGCTCCCTCTGGTGGTGGCTGCCTGAAGTCCCATCCCGTCCTCAGAAGCCCATAGAGGTTCGCCTAGCCTCTTCCCAGACTCTACGCTTCCTGGGTGCACACAACAGGACGCTCCCATGAAGTCACTGCCCTCCTTCCCGCTTGGTTCAGGCACAAGGGGCTTTGATTGGGCATCTGCAAAGGCACTGTGGGCTCCAGAGGCAGGCAGCGCTAGTTTGTTTGGAAAGCAGATTAATGGTGACATTCACTAGCTCTCCCCCATTGAAAAAGAAAAAAACAAAACTGGTCTTCTTTTGTGAAATAATGTGAACGTAAACAACAGACTAGACACTATAAAGGTGAAAAGGCAAGGCCGTAAACTCAGAAGTGGCCACAGTGGATGGAGTCATAACAAAACTAAATGAAATGAGAAATGGGCTCTAATGCAAACTAGAAATGGTGACATGATGCATTCCAGTGAATACAATTACACACAGTTATCAATGTGACTTGGGGCATTTTAAGGGGGTTATGAGCAAATCTAAATGTATTTGATATGATGATATTTGATAAAAGGATGCATAAAATGTCTCACCAGACCCATTCCTCTACTCATTTACAATCCAAATGAATCCTTACTGATCAATCAACAATATGTTATGTTTATGTGGAGTTTAGAGTGCCCACAATATCAGCATACATCTTCTTTACGCTTTGCCCGTGGTCATAAGTGCATCCATACAGTATCTAACAGCTCCACTAAATGAATTCAGCCTTGAGTCAGTCAATAACGTTTAGAACACCGACCTGTTGGAGCTGCTCCTGCCGCTGTGGATTGAACATGACGAGGCAGGTGGGAAGAGACACAAGAGCAAAGTCAGTAATGAGTTTCTGTCATTCAAACTTGATTTATGCACTCACTGCAAAGAAATCGATGCACGGCTCACATACAGCATACAGCCACCATTATTCAAAAGCCCAGAGCAAGATCAGTAGCATATAAAACTAAATGTAACAGAATGATGTTATGGTCTTCCCTCTGACATAAATTTACATTGAAAATAACTGTCAAATCTTCTGGTTTAGTACAAATTTAGCCCTGGTTAGCCTTTTTGATTAGTAAATCCTTATATTTATGCTTCAGTTTACATTCATAAATTACTATGATGTGACAAAAAAGTCAACCCAAACATTGCAATTTTAATTTTTTAAAATAGACTGTTGAATTTGCAGGCAGTTTTCCATAGCTCCATTGACCACACTGTTAGTCCATTGCGCGTGCACTACTTCAGCTGTTTTGGACATTATCTGACCATGACCGGCAACTGAGCATCTGTTTAACCAATCACACAAGTCTCAAGTCTGCCTGTGGTTTTCTCCCATTCCCTTCACTCAAAAATATCCCTGTATGTTGTAACCATGTTTTTTGTTTTTAATAGTCTATGTTACATGTTTCGTGTTGCAGATTTCTGAAAGAACAGAGACATTAGCTGTCAGAGCAAGCGTGAAAAAGAGCAAAAAGCAAGAAAGAAGGGCGTCCCATTCCCAAGCACAATTTCCATTCCAATGAAAATGCTGAAATAAAAACCAAGGATTTTAAATCATACAAAAATCCCATAAGGGCTGCACAATATATTGCTCATATATTATTGCAATATCTCTATCGCCAGAAAATATGTAATGTTAGTTCAGTTAGGATCTAATCTGAAAGAAACATACAGTCAAAATAACAATAACTATCACAATAATAAATAAACAATAAATAATCACAATTACCCAATTCAATCTTACATGTTGAAGACCAGTGAGTGTAGTTTTATCAAAAATACTGTATGTCTATTGGGAATCATATTGATCTTTGGCAATATTACACACAGTTATTGCATATTTTCTCTAATATTGTGCAACCCTCACCACCAGTCACTTTGATTGTCAAACTTAAAATGACCAAGCAGCCCAAAGGATGAGATTAGGTCGATGGCTCGAGGCATACCCGGCTGCCCCTCACTTTCACCAGAGGCGCCATGTTGGGCCTCCTCTTCACACGGGACGCTCTTTATTTCAGACGTCTCTTCCGCCGTTTCTGCTGTGGGACACATACAAGCTTGTCAGTTACACAACACTAGATCCCCGAATGTAATCCTACAGGCTTTATGCATGTTTGTTCAGCCCTTGTCTTTGAGTTACTTGGGGTCACTTGTGGTATGTCTCATGTCCTGGGACTCTGAAGCTGGTGAACACATCAAGGAGACTTTTCACCTTGTTTAACCAACTTCCTGCCACAGTTTGGACAAGCTGTCTGTCAAGAGTTTCTGATCAGAGCAAGTCTTAGCTGTGTTATGCCTTTTTCAAACTTTCTGGATTCTCTAGATAACCATTTAATGTTTTATAACCTAAATGAAATTATTGAAAATATCATTTTTAGGGAACTTTTGTTTTTGCTAAAACAATGTCAGATTATGTATATCTCTTTAAGGCCCTCTTTCGCCCTACTGGCATGTACTGCTTAAAACATGAACATGCAAATAGCCGCTTGTAGCACATTGTTTGTTGTGACGGCTGATGCTTTATGTCTTCTTCCTTCCCTCCCACAAGACAAGCTATAAATAACAGGCAAACAAGCTGGGCTCAAAGCATACATTAGCAAAGGGGCAGAAAAGTTGGGAAAAATTTTGGTTAAAGCTGAAACCAATAAAAAGTCAACCAAGCAAAACCACTGCTAAGTCAAAAAGATTCAAATTAACATTAGATCAAATCAAGTGAACACAGCCAAAGCATGCCATCAGAAGGTTAGTGGTCAGCAGCAGGCCGTACCAGGTGTCACCTCACTGTCCTCCACAGAGGCACCAAGCTGAGCCTCATCCTCAGAGCCCTTTACGTCAGAGCCCGAAATTAGTCCATTCTCACTCGGGACAGCTTCCTCTTCTGTGGACGGGAGTCAAACGGGAGGTTAAACTCCATCTGACAAAATGTTAACACTGAGCAAAGACCGATCCAAAGATCCAAAGAAGAGCTGCGAAAATGTTATTTATTAAAAAGTGAATGAAATGCTTGTATTTGGTTTGATGGCGGCTTTACAAGCAAACCCCAAATTAGCATTAGCATTTCAAAATAAAACTACAAGGAGGTATTTATTGTAAACATGAGATAGCATCAGTGAGAGAACTGGTTTGAGCACTGGACAAGTACAGAAACATAAAACAGAATTGAAAACTCTCATCATAGCCAGCATTAGTAACATCTGCTTCAGTTGCCAGTCCATCTAAATCACATCAAGTTCAAAAACCTTTGTTCAGTTATTTCTTGCAGATGTTACAAGACACGATACAAAGGCTTGGCTTGTAGTGAAGAAACCTGTGATGTTGTAATGAAATGCAACAATACTTCCTTCATGAGTAAATCTCTCGTGAAGCCACAAGTGTGCAGTGCATACACAATAAACACTCAATCGATTAATGGACTTTTGACAAATCAATATTCAACAACAGTAAAGATGTTGCTTGTCTTGTCTGATACAGAAGAGGACAGTCAAATTGATGGATGCTGACTGATCCAAGATGGCGGAGGTCCCTACTGGTGGGACGCTATAGAACAGGGAAAGGTCTATTCAAGATCTAATGTCACTGCTATGTAAAACCTCTATCTAAACACACAACTGCCATCACTATCCAAATACTCACGGTGTAGTTTGCTGTTGATACATGTGTTGTTTACTTTTGTTGATGGCTCTGTGAAGTGCTTCCTGCTCGCGTGTGAAATAATGAGAAATGGAAATGGGGAGAAGCAGTGCACTAGTGAGGGCTGTAAACTGGGAAAGGCTAAACTACGTACTAAAGGCCGTATGGTTAGACGGGACGAGAGAGAGAGAGAGAGACAGTACAGTATATTGATGACAATGACACAAATTATGTGCAGGGCTTAACACTCACTAATAGTCTTCATGTTAGCCACACTTTACATGCTAGAAAGATGTGTTTATATAGTAAATAAAAAAGCTGACAATATTGTGTTAAAATGTCAATTTACAGTTTTTCTACCAGTGGAGGATAGGTAGGTCCAGTGGGTAAAATATTAGGGAAATGTGAAACTATGTGTGTGCATTTTATGTTTCAATTAGGCCAAAGTCAGCACTAAAATACTTTGTAGTTCAACTACTGAAATAAAAACCTAGTGGCTTAACAGTAAATGTATCAGCAGCCAAAATGGAAATATACCCACATTTAGCTCAAACCCCATTTATGTGTGATTATTTAACATAAACAAGCATGGAGCTCCCCTACTGGTTTGAGAAGTCGTTTTGTGTCTAATTATCCATTTAGTCAACATCTGTGTCTTTAAATGTTGTTGGTGGGTCTTGTGAAAGCCTGATTGTTTTTGGGAGTGAATTCGTAGAAGTTGGTGCAATGCTATGACAGGACAGGGAGCATTGAAAGGGCTCTGACCCAAAAGCCTGGATTACAGAGCACAGTGCAGCTGCAGTTAGGCAACAGGCCCCAGCAGCCGAGCATGTCATGTATCCATTATGTAAATAGAGGTTACAACTAAGAGCTGTACTCTCTGTGTCCTCTGAGCAGAACACAAACTTTACATACAGTGTTTGCATTATTGTTTTTATGGGAAAAAATACAATAAAGAAGAAGTAGCCTATAGGAAAACATTGTGATCACTGCTGCCTAGATAAGACATTTGATATGAATGAATCATTCATCAATCATGGTCACATTAATGCCTTTAGCGAGTAAGAGTGGAGAACTGGAGAGGTCCCACAGTACGGAGCAGTGTTTCCTTCCTGGAGGTAAAACTCAAAACATTCTTGCTCAGAGAAAGGAGTGCTAACCAAATGGTCCACCACAATCAAGACCCTTCCAATACATATAAATACTGAATTGAAGTGACCAAGAACAATCATGTTAACACATAAGTGCCAACTAATAATCAGAGGTGTGCAGTAACTCAGTACATTTACTTAAGTACTGTACTGTACTTGAGTTGTATTTTTATAACTTATTACTTTTACTCCACTACATTTCAATAAAAAGGCAGAAGTACAAAAGTAACTGCAGAGAATATATCATTAAACCAAAAGACAATTGTGTTCATGTTGTTTCTCGTCACCTACTATATATGAACATTTACCAACATGTCATTGACACTTTCAGACTGGTCTTACACCTGCATCAGGACTGGTTTACTGTTGTTAACTTTAGTTTTTATTGGTCCTGATTTTAACATGCGGTCACCTCAGTTTAGTCTTGGGTTAGACTTGGTTCAGTCCTGGTTTACACATGTTTTAGACTTTCTGTCTCTGTCTCCGTTTGTTCCATTCATGGATTTACACAAAAATAAAGTTTACCGTTTACCATTGACCGATTCTGTACAAACGTGAGTAGTAGTTATTCTAAAGGGACTGTATAGGATTAGACATTTCATATCTGGAGGGTAGAAAATATAAGGTAAATTATTCATATTTTTGGCACCGCAGGTCTATGAGTTTATTTATATTATTTGAGCTCAAGTAAAAATTGGACTGAGTGACTTTTACTTGTATTGGAGTAATATTTTGACAAGAAGGATCTATACTCAGACTCAAGTACTGAAGTTGAGTACTTTGGCTACCACTGCTAGTACAATTACAGCCAATAATAATTACATACTGCGACTAAAGTGACTTATCAGGAATGACTTCTGAAGTGGATGAACTCAAAACAACAGGGCTAACTTATATGTCTACATGCTCTGATCGTAAGGAGCTTATATCTGCCATGCTGTTCATTATCATTTGACATTGTGCGTGCATTACTGCTTGCGTTCCCCCTCCAGGACTAACCTTTCATCATGTGTCCCATCTGGACTCCATTCTCCTGATGGTGCTGGTCGTTTATGCTCATGTTGGCTAAAGATGCAGACACCGTATCTCCAGAACTATAGGTGTTGTTCCCGTAGTCCATGGCCAGTCAGTCAGTCACAGTTCAGGCTGCAAAGCAAAGAGCGAGAGCATGGGCTTAAGCTTGTTACACAAACAAAACATGAGCTGTCAAAAAGCCTCCATGTTGAGACCCTTCTATCAATGATACTCAACGTAGTCTCGCGTTAAGGCGTGTATCTATTGATAGTGCACAAAAAGGACACTAATGAACACTGCGTCATCACCAGAGCTGTCAGTCTTCAATGTAAACAGACACTGTGGAGTTATTTTTAACATCCTGACGTGGGATCGCTGCTTCATGTTTCGGCCCCCTTGGACAGAAATAGCCCCCGCTGCTGCCCATGCGTGTGCCTGGCTTCCTTGCTGTGACAAGTTGCACTTCCTAAACAACCCACCTTCAATTTCCTGTGCAGCTACCGTCTTGAAGTGGTCAACACAGACAATAGAAATGACAAAGGTTTAGTCATGGTTTATTCCTGATTTAGTCCGGGTTCAAGCCTACTTTAATCCCAGTTTAGTTTATTACCGCCTGCTTTAGTCTTTCGGTCAGCCTGTTAAGATTATTAATACTCAGTCTTCATCGGTTACATAAAGGTTACATATCACATTGAGCATTTGGGTTTCATGCCCTGGCAGCTTCATTAGGTAGACCTGTATAGAAGCTTGTGAGGAGGAATAGCTAATCAGTCTATCACCTCTATATAAGTTGGATTACCTCAAGGTCTGCAAAAGATTGTATCTGAATGAACAAGACAACAAAACATAAAGCAGATAATCTACAGCAGCATCCGCAGACTACAGCCGTAGAAAACCACAGCACTTTTTTTGGCCAGTGAGTGAGCGACACACAACTGGGCCCAATACCAGTGTGTATGGCTTAAAGCATAATCTCTTTGACCATCCAAAAAGCTCTGTCTGTTTGCACGCGTTGCCATATAAACATGGATTACACCCTTCAAATGCACACATCCCAAAGCCCTAATAATCACGTCTATTTTGCAAACGTAAATAAACCACATATTACCGTCCACTTTCTCTCTCTGTACATTCAGCTGATGCAGTTACCCTTTACGGGCTGAAATGCCTAAACTGTTGCCATGGTACTCTACTCAATAAAATCTGGTCTGAACGGTGCACTTGGCTCCGCTATGTGACCTCTTCTCAATGTACCTGCTATTTCCTGACCTCAGATGTTTAAATAACATTCCACTTTCAATGCAATTGGTGAGAAATACTATTTTTAATGGGGTATATTTCTGCTCCGGTCTGCTATTTTTCAACCAGAAAAAGCCAAGAAGCAGTAAAAAGCGAAGGAGTTCCCAGTACAAATGCTAGTGTGACGTTATTCAGAGTGTCCCATTGAAATCTTATTGAATGGTGGTACTCTGAGCTCCGGGACAAGTGCTTCATTGTGGCCCTTACACATGACAGAATCCAAACAACAAGTGAGTGAGCTGCACCCTATCCCAGTAAGAGGCAATTCTCTCCACATCCGGGACAGCTCTGTTAGACGGCAAACAAACTGCAGGTTGATAAGATACTGGTCTGATATTCATAGTGTACACAAGGTAGACAGTACATGCAGTGGGTTAAAAGAGGACAGGGAGTTTTACTTTATATATTGTATTATATATACTCTGTCCACTTCATTAGGTACACCTGTTCAACCTACGCGTGAAGGCAAATGGCCACAAGACAGCAAAAACTCAAGCTCAAAGACAACTTTCTGTAGGTCTGTAGAATTAAACCTTGTGAATCGACCTTGATGTTGATGGATACTAGGACGGGACGAAAGCACTTTAGTAGGTTCAAGGTGTTCCTAATTAATTGGACAACTAGGATATTTTCTTTCAGTCGATAGAGGGCGCTATAGAGGTAACTGCCATCATATTAGTCAGATGTGTTCAGGGCCGGGGGGTAGTTAGGTGTTTCAGGTTTGAGCCTAATCGGACAAAGTATGTGCAAGTTACAGGCTGTCAAATATACCTGACTTCCCAATTCAAATCCAATATGGCCGACTTCCTGTTTGTTGTAGGGTCTCTGCAAAAATAAGTGTGTCCAGTAAGTAAGTCCCATAGGGGTCATGAACATGGGGGCGCTAATGAGACATTCTTTATTTGACCTTTGTAATTTGCCTAGGTACATTAACTGTACAATGCCTGGATCACTGTGATCACTTTATGTTCATCAGGATTATTGGCTCAATAAAAGTGCTTCATTGCATTAATTTGTTAATTAATTAATTGTCATTAATCGTGGAAGTACCAAAATGAATCTAGTTTTGGCATCTTCATGATATGTAACTGTTTAAAAAGTTGAAAATCCTTATTTGAGTTCACACGTAGGATCTGCGGACGCGGACGGAGGTGATTCCATAATGTAGTCCGAAAAGCTTCTCTAGATTGTCTAGTTCAAACTTTTGATTTTGCCAGCCTGAGCTTTGTGCATCCAAAATGTAAAATGTAAAAACTGCATGTGGATTTTTTTTTTCATCTTGCCGACACCAACAATCATATCAATAAAAAGCTTTATAGCTCATTGTTGATTTACTTTTACCTGCTGCAGTAAAATACATGACAGAGCTCTTTGTTGAAGCAAATGTGAGAAAGCTCAAAGGTCTGCTGATGGGGCCGGTCCCTATCAGTGGCGTGTGAAAATGTAATCTTGGCAGAAAACGCTTAGACGGACCCGAAGAAGCAATGTCCACAGAGAGATGTTGACACAGCTCCAGGAAGAGCATTAGCCCACGGCATGACCCCCATATGCTACTCAGGACTGCAGTTTAGCGTCCACACAAAACATGACAGTGCACAGAGAGTGGTTTTACACCGGAAACAGCTGCCATAGTCACTCATCTATTCAGCTGTTGTGGATTAAAACACATTTTGTGCTCCAGTGAGTATTCGTGACAGAGAGGAGTGTGGATGTTTAGGCTAATCAGGATCTGGATAACATACAATTATATGGGCTTACGTGTATTGCCTGTTATGTGGTGAGGTCTTAGTATTTTGTGAACGTCAGACTGCTGCCTTTATCCTCGTGTTTATAGGCTTCATGTAACAGCATTTTGATATTTAACCCACAATGGAGCCTTTTTCAAAATGCCTAGAACACGCTCTACCAAATAAAGACGACAGGTAGTGTATTTCTTTCACTAGCTTCTATCTGAAACTGAACTGCTCTCGAAGCATGAATAATAATCCTCATCATCATTCATTCACAGGGAATCAAAGAGTCATCTGAATATGCTTTGGTCTTCTGTGTGATACCCTTAAAGCTACAACTGTTCAAATGTTACTAAACCTCCCAATAACCAAACCAGAGATGCCTTGTGTATAGTGGATGGTGTGGCTCACCAGCACTGCCTGTGTAGCTCACAGTGCACGAGGATGCTGCGCTCATGCTTGATCGCCCTGCTGCATCTCTGACCTACTTTCTCTCATCCGTTCACTCTGTGCTCCTCACCCAGCCACCGCCAGACACATACACGCAGTCCGTACCTTTATACCCACGCCGGAGATATGGGCGGCTGCCATTTTGACCCTCTATCAAATGCCGAGGGGGGAATACTATCTGGCTTTGCAGTGTACTTGAGTATAGTTTGTTCTCATGACTACAGGATGTCTCTAGCACACCTTTTGACCAGGCTAATCCTCAACGAAAACACTGCAGCCTTGACATATTTGAGTGATTGCTGGCTACTTCTAGGGCTGAACAAATATTGTTATTGCAATAAACGAAATGTATTGCAATAATGTTATGTGGTTGAACGGGGTGTCAAAGGATCTGGTGTCATTATGTTACGCCCAAATAAAAATAAATGAAAATATCACAATCAATTGCCATAGTCAGTCCTAGATTTACCTGGTTTAACTCAGACTAGTTTTGACCAGTGAGTCCAGAGAAAATTGAGTTGACATTTTAAAATTTCAGCATTATTCTTATCTTCAAACTTTTGATTTTTAAATTTAATTAATCTTATTGTTGTGTTTTTAATTGTATTATGTTCTTTAACTGTCTTTTATGTAAAGCACCTTGAATTGCCTTGTGTATGAATTGTGCTATACAAATAAACTT
>JAVQKC010119677.1:0-29103 GCA_036025475.1 Philypnodon macrostomus
TTCAGGTTTCAGTTTATTTGTCATATGCACATTCAACACAGGGTCAGAAAATGCAATGAAATGCTTTGGATCGGAAGAACTGTTAGACTCGCTAAGATAGTCATGAAGTACTAATAACATGCAGTAATAGTACGTGGTAAAAAAAGTGTACAATAATAAAAAGAGAAAAATACAAAGGTGCAGTTGGATTTAAGTAAGGTGTAAGTAGAGTATTTCACAGGTGGTAAAATACTTATACAGATTAATTTTGTATTGCACATGATATAGTATTGTATCTATATTGTCAATAGATAATTTTAAAAGCATTGTCTTGTCATATTTACTCAACATTTATTTGGTGAAGACACACATCTCCTAAAGTGCTGATTATTAGGTGTAATATTTGACCTGACATTTCTCTTGAAACTGACTGACCCGCTCTGAGAAGCCAGGATGCCAGTGTTCCCAGACCTCTGGCAGCTTCCCATGGCACCTGACTGCTAATCCAGTTGATCTGGCATGGCCTGTTTGTTTTCCTGCACCGAGTCATCTATCTGCTGGTAATGAGATCTAAGACCCTGTCAGGAGACTCTCATAATCTACCTATGTATGTTTCCGGATCACAGAATATATGACCCTTTGCAGGATTGTGCTGTCTTCACTGTTTTACCAGATCATTGTGAGAAGAGTCGTGAGAAACTGGTTGGGAACTAACATACTGTTCTACCTGGCTACCTGAGTTTCTGTAAAACTAGCAAAGCTTCATCGCTATAAATATTTAGATTTAATAAAGGAAGTAAGAATTCCATCCAACAAAATCTTAGCATGTTGTATGTAACAAACACATATAAAGGGGTAGCTGTAAAAATTGATTAGACCTACATAATGCAAAACCTGTAACATGAGAAGTGCTGACAATTGCTCTTGACACCCACATACACTATCTCATATCTCACGGACAGCCCCTAATTCATTTAATTTCATGTTATATTTGCCCTTGTTATTATTTGGAGTGCCTCAAGGCTCAGTGTTAGATCCCATGCTGTTCTGGCAATAGCACATTTATACTTGCTCATTCAATGCTAATGCGCTCTCTACATGGTTCATAATGACTCTCTATCTAATCATAATATTTATAATGCTAGAAATTAGTGAGGTGATACTAAATTAGGATTATAACCATTGCTATCACATTAGCTAATTATCATGGATTATCTTGAAATATAACTTTGGAAACCCAGAGATTATTATTAAGGCCTTCTAATGCCTCCAATATTCTATATATTTGAATGTCAGTTTGCAGATTGCGTTCACACATTAGTTTCTGTTATGCTGACTCCATGGGACCAGCTCCGTGTGCTTCTGCTGAGTGCTCATGGAGTCCAGCAGCGCTACGATTTACCCTAGACACCCTCGTGTGAAAACGCATGTGTAAACTGACACCTGCTCTCTCATTGCACTTTCTCAGGGTCCCGATTGTGTACGTGTTTGTTTGTATGACAGTAAAACTCCACTCATGTCTGTTTGTGTAGTTGTCGCTTCTGTGACTCTGTGTGTTGGTGTAAAGCCCAGTGGGAAACCAAAGCAGGACCGCTACAAGGGCCCTACAGCGGATAAACACAAGCCAAGACAAGGCTGATCGCAAACACAGCTGGAGATGCAGAGACACCCTGAGAATAAACTCTAATGCTTTTCTAAACATGTAATAGATCATTTAGCCCCAATGTCCCAAAGCTATCTGTATGGTTTTTCATAAGATTATTTATGTTGTTATAAAGCATATGGACTGTGTGGAATTAGCCCATGACACAAATCACTGAGATTTTGGCTAAGGCTAATTGCACACATACATTAATCAAAGGGTCAGTCAAAATACAAAATAATATTTACTGTAAAAATGTACTATCATTAAGAATGAATAATGTCACTACTTCCCAACCAAAGATTTGGGGAAAGAATTGAATTGTTTTGCTGTTTTTGCAAATTCAGTTTCTCTGTTCCCTAGACTAGACATTTGAAACACAATATTAACCATACAAAAATCTATTAATGTTTCTTGATGGCCAAGCCTGACATTTATTAACAATGTAGATGTTGCATGTTGCATGGATTTCTGTTTATTATTATAAACTATTCAATTCGTTCATACTGACTTTGAAGTGTCACTCAAGATTGGAATAACGCAGATCCATGTTCCTGATTTAGAATCTTCTACTACCGCTTTTTCTATTGAGCAACTCCCTCTAACCTAATTATAGTGTCTGTGGTCAAAGGTCACAGCTGGGTGCCCTGGGGACTTTTCATTAGCAAAAATGGAGGGAAGACACTGCAGGTGTTTGCAATAGCCGTCTCTGTCCTTTGTGCTGCCGAAATTAAAAAGACTTAGATATCGTTTTGAGCTATTCAAGTCTACTTCAGGAAATCATTAATAACAAATTGCATCTTGCCAATACTGTGCTGATGATTAATTAATTAAAGGCCTGTGATAATGCTGTGAAATCTCTATCTCAAAGTGCTGTATGCTAAATTCCTGAAGCATGACCACAATTAGATTTTTATCACAACAAAGAGGTTAGTTCATGTCCTTATCTTAAGTATAAACAGATAATGATGGTGTCAGCGAACCCAAACTAGCAACAGCGTCAACATTGCCTTGATATGCTATGTGCTCATTCTCACATTCCTCACTTGTTTGAAAGGCACACATAGGGAACAGTTTAGTGGTAGCGTAAACAGACTTTTTATATTTGATGGTTTGCAGCAGACCACAGAATGTGTAGAAAATTTCCCCCTGTGGTTAAAAATAGGCTAAATTTGGACTACAAAGCTCACCACTAGAGGCCACACACTGAAGCAATGCAAATGTTGAATTGTGTCATGTGTGGGTGGGCTGAAGCCTGATTGATTTGCAAAAAGCAAGGTCTGTGTGTTGTTTTTGGAGGGAAATTCACTTTGAATTGTTCATCATCATCATCAAAACACCCCCTCGAACCACTTTTACTTTAAATTTACGGCTCTCATTAACAGCAATTAACCGTAATCCCCTATAGCACTGCTCTTTGTAATCCAGGGTGAGAGTATTGTTATTAGGGGTGGGGGGCTATGCTAATGCTAAAACTGTGTGTTTTTGGAATCCAGCCGGGGGGGGGTCAGACAGAGGTGTTCCGCTGTCTGTCTTCACTCACCCCCCTGAGGCCCCTCCAGCCCCCGCACTTAGTTCTAATTGGCCGGATCAATTTGGAGGGAAACTTAACAAGGAGCAGGATCCCTCCAAAATTGACAATAGGTATAGTGTTTTATATACAACCACGGGAAAGACAGATGTTGCGGCCCTCGACCACATCCACATCTGAATGGCCTGATTTGGATACAATGGGGTCCCCGATACAAAGGGTCTATATTTTCGCGGTCAAGACTCATGCATAATTTTGGCGGAACTTTGGTTCAAGAAGTTGATCTTAGAGGGTATTGTTCTTTTAAATATAAGATAAAAATCTGGAAATTATTTGGTTTCAATGAAGAACATAGGCAACAGGATACAGATGCTTGTTGAAGGTTTCAGGTTTCAAGTTTATTTGTCATATGCACATTCAACACAGGGTCAGAAAATGCAATGAAATGCTTCGGATCGGAAGAACCGTTAGACTCGCTAAGATACTCATGAAGTACTAGTAGCATGCAGTAATAGTACATGGTAAAAAGAAGTGTGCAAAAAAAGAGATAAGTAACAATATAATAAACATATAATAAAAAGTACAATAATAAAAAATACAAAAAAAATTCAAAGGTGCAGTAGGATTAAATAAGGTGTAAGTATTTCACAGGTGGTAAAATACTTCAGATGAATTTGTATTGCACATGATATAGTATTGCACATACATGATAGATTCAAATAGTGCGGCAGCAGTAAACATATTACGTAAAGTGATTTAGTGCAGTATTATTGACAGTTCAGTATTATTGAGAGTTCAGTAGTCTGACAGCTTGGGGGTAGTAACTGTACAACAAATTTTATGGTTGCAATTTATTGAACGTATACGTTTACTTATTATATCCACACAATGCAATCATAATAAAACATGAAATGAATGAATGAATTGATAAAAGTATATGGATGTTACATGGTAAGGCAATGTGAATTTCCAGCATTCAGTGTGTTTTGTGTATGGGCTAATGATATAATTAACTGCCCTATAGTTTCTTTGGTATAACTTGTAGCTTGGTGATGAGAAGAGTGGTGTTAGGTGGGGGTGGCACCTTCTATAGCAGCAAACAATACAAGTCAGTTTCCCTCCAAAAACAAGCCCTACCACAGACAGAACATTGTGGTGTAGGCTGCTTTGAGGATTAGGGTGGTCATTGTAGACTTTAGTTGTTATCAGATCAAAAACATCCATACACACTGGTCAAATATAATAGGAAATACTCCTATAGTTTCAATCAAGCTCAGGCTTAGTTTAGTCCTGGTAGCTGCTTTTCTATTTCGAGGTTTTAGTCCTGATTTAGTCCTCATTTTAGTCCAATAAAATCGTACTTGGAAAGCTTGATATTTTTTGATTTGGTCCTATATGATGATGAAAATCTAGACAAAAAACCCAAATAAAACAGAAAAACATCCTTATAATTCGCTCAGTGTAATTAACTCAATGGCAGAAAATGCTTCAATGTTAAAAAATAAATTGCTCTTTCTGTTGCTGCCTGACTGCACTTGAACAACACCTCCTCCTCATCCAATCCTGCTTTGTGCATTGAGCCTGGTCAGGAAAGGTCATTTTAGGCTGGGTAGAATATAATTAGCTAATCCTACATACACACAAATGCACACACACTGAAGCGTCCCTGGAGAGTTTTAAACCTCCCTACTTCTACAATGGCCGCCCGAGACAATAGACACATGCCGATGCTATGACCCTGTGGCTATCTCCTCAGACACAGACCTGAACTGTTAACCATGCTAACCTGCTAACTGCTGCCCCCCTTGTGTTCAGTGAGCGGGAACATCACACGGCATCATATTTCAGCCCGTATCAGAAGCAACAGGTGACAATCTCAGCTGAGGTCCATAAATCTGTGGATCAGGTTTAGGATAAAAGTGATGAAATTAATATGGTGTGGTAAGCTGGATCTTGTGAAGTTTGTAACTCGAGACATGGCTGGGTTTATCTAAGGCCTATAATGTTTTTGGGCTATATACTGCAGTCTTATAAGGTCAAATGGTACATGTATATAAAAATCAGGATGACTACCCTTTCACTATTGTGCCAATTCAAATTCATTTGTAAGCTATGTAACATATTATCGCAATATTAGTGAAGCAAAGAAGTATATAATCAAAATTTCTCATAGCAGCCCACCTGTTGTATACATTCAAATCCACCAGTTTTTTCACGAGAAGGTCCGGAGCGGGGCAGCCTTGTACCCCAGGGGCTTGTGATGTGATACCCCTGTAGTGAGAGGTGCAGACTCGCAGTGGGCGGTGCACTAATTTAATGGAGTCAGGATGGAAACACTACATTTTGCCGGTTCCCTCAAGGCTGCCCCAAACAATAGCTGCCCCCTTGCAACAAGTATACATTTTGAAAAGACAGGTTCCATTGATGAAAGCAGGGGAGGGGTCGGCCTGGGTGCAGGTGCAGGATAGTGATGGAGGGAGGGGGGGTCAAAGGCATTTTAAAGATGAGATCCGAATCGGGGAAAAGAGATGAACCGCGGGTCAGGGACAAATGAAACGGGAGCCGATGACACACGCATGAGATAGAAGATTATTCAGGTTGGGATGTGCAATTATAGCCGCTCTGGGACCCTTTTCATAGAGTGTAATGGTTGTCAGAAAAAGGGCAAAATGTGAGGCTTTTTAGATTAGGGCTAAAGCAAGAAGAATGAACTTTTAATCACACAGTGGGTTTAGAGTCGATTTAACTGTGCTAATTCTATCCACGTTAAGTCTGCATCAGTGGTCAAAAAGGCAATCTCTTTAAGCAAACAGAGCCGTGTGTAACAATCTATACAACTGATCTATACACATAAAATGATATGGTGAAAACTGCAGAATAAATGTACCTTGAAGTTGACACATACAATGTAAACTTAAAATGCTAGCTGTCATTATAGCTTTGTATAATTGTGATTTATTGATATTAATTGTAGGAGTAGAAGAAGGAGTAATATGCCCCATTGCTATTTAACCTAAATAATATATCTATACAAGGCTCAATTCTATACAGTCACTAAAGTTATTGTTGTTTATCAATGTAATATGGATTATATATAAATCCCATGGCAAGTTATGCCATTATTAAACATTTCAATCATTCTATTTAGCCCTATTCTGCTTCCTGTTTTGAGGGAATCTTTTGAGGATTCTACCAAAAATATAAGCAACAGTAAATATTTATGTGACAGCACTATGAGAGTGTTTCCATTGATTTTGTAGCCAGACCGCTAAGCTCTTTCTGCACTAGAGGAAGTGTCTGGATAAAGGACTGAGTGATTCTGCTTTCTCTCTGCACTGGACTGTGTCATCAGCTGAGCCCCAGTGCACAGGAGTGAGACAGCAAATCCAAAAAGAAGAACTGGGACATAATAAGTGAATCAATGCCACACATTCATTCATGCATGCACACAAATAAGTGACGCACACACGGTTACAAGGGCGTATCGCAGTGGACTTGAAGATTCAGAGCTAATCAGGGCCCCTCCACAGACAGAAAGACAGGGGTCACGACATGTTTGTGATGGAAATTTGAAAGGCAGGCGTAGGAAAACAAAGATCGAGACGGGACGCCCCAGAAAAGACATACTTTACACATGAGATAACACACACATGTGGCCAAAAAAGACTTATAAAATCACCTCACAAAGCATTTCTCATTTAGCGTCCCAGAATTATACAGCGACACAGGAGGCCGGGCTAGTGTGTGAATGCAGTGTAGAAATGACATGGAAATTTATACTAAAGCATAGATATGTATATGGAAAATATTTAGCTCAAAATAGTTTCACACTTCATCAGACATCCTCCAATCCGGTGTTATTTTCAAAACCATTCAAGCTAATTAAGGAACTATTTCTGCTTAATGGAACTTTGATCAAAATATATATAAAAAAATATCAATAGCAATGGTTTTCAAATAAAGAGTTTGGCCATTACGTGAGTATTTACACAAAGATGCCTTCAGTTTTTACAGGTCTGTCATTGTGCATTCACATGACAGATAATACTTTGAATCACACCTTTATGAGCTTTTAAATATAAATGTAATGCAAATGCCAATGGGGTTTCCAAGAGGTGGGTCAGGACCCAAAAGTCAGTCATAGGGTTAGGAATAGAGTACTAGTTAGCATAGAGTTTGAGGTCTAAATATATAATATAATAAACAGGGATTTTCCAATGTGCCGCTGGGATTGTAGAAACATTACTTTCTGTAAAAGGTGAGTCGATATAAAATATAAGAGATAGATTTCGATCGCACAAATTAGCCAGTATACAGACCCACAGTTTGAGGTAGGTATATAAAAAAAATAACAGGCCTATGTAAAAATACTATATTTTATTGTCAGTAAAGTCCTCTGTGAATGCTGCTGTTTCTGTGAGAGGAGTGTCACTATGCATCATTCAAAAATCAAAGGCAGACTCCCTCTCTGCTGGAATCTAAGACTTATCGATTTTTCTCGAGTCTTGCAGAGAAATTACACAAAGATGGGATTTAATGGCCCTTCGATTGAGCGATTTTGAAAAGTCGACCTCTGACCCCCAGACCTGACCCCTCCCATTCTCCAGGGTCCAGTGGCCGTCACTGGTCATTTGTCAAACCCCTTGCACTGATCTGATTATGTCCAATTTGGGATCTGCCGACTACACACTTCTGGGATCAGCACAAGCTGCTTTCAGCAACTTTACATGACAACAAATAGAGGGATTGTTTCTGGGGAGAGTAAAGTGTTCTATAGAGACCAAACAAAACCTCAGAGGAACCTGCATCTCTTTAAAAGCCAAACAAGGAAGAACAGAGAATGTCAGTATTTTTGGTACGGCCATACTGAAAATTGAAAACTCTATATAGCAAATGAAAATAATAATTACAAACACAATCAGAATTCTGCTTCATTTGTATACGTGAAGCCAATGAAAGTCTCACCTCTAGTATCAAAATCACGGTGGTGTGACAAAGGGAGGAAAAGGATGAGAGATCAAAAATAAGATCTATAGCTGAGATATGTAGAGGAAGACTGGGCTCCCTCATCTTCAAATGCCCTCTCCGAGAGTCCCTCTAAAGAGGCTACTTGGATGAGAAGTTGAGTTTACGTCTTTGTGCAGACTCTAAGTGTAAGACAAATATTCTTTATACAAGATGCTTAACACCTTCATATTGTGGGAGCCTGAAGCAAAGGTTAATGTAAATGTCATCAGTTCATGAAATACTGTCAATCTCTTGCAAAAAATGTGATCAAATTGAACAAATCATTTTTCCAATTCAGTGTGTTCCAACCACATGTTTCTCCAATCACAGAAGCATCTAGAGTTTAAACCATCAACAAAACTTCAGCATATTATATCATTAAAGTTCAACAAACAGCATACAATATAATCCTAATCCCAAATTCAATTCTCTGTATGTCTGTCGATTCCTCTTGCAGTGTAGCCTGCAAGCTCTTTAGGCTTTCAATCTTTTTTCAATTGAGTTTTGTCCATATCACACAGGTAACAAAGTCCCTATAAAATGCAGTGTGTAATCACATTTAGATCAACACACACTTATTCACAATTAGCTCAGAGCCTCATTATCTGCCTGGGCTCCTCTGACTTGATTTGAGTAGAGTTTTTTGGGGGGGTTGGGGTCAGGACGGGTGGGGCACATTGACCCTGGAGTGCATGACCTAAGGGGACACTAGAGTTTATAGATACGAGGGGGGTGGGGTAAAAGTAAGTTGTGGTTCTCCTGCTGGCTACACTCACTTCTGGGACGGACCTCGTTGAATATCTATGCGGAAAAACATACTGATTTGTCAGCCAGTGGGCTCCACCAGAGTGTGTGCTTTTCACTTGGTAACGCTAAGACACTGGATTCATTACAATTATAAAAAAGTGCCATGTTGCCGGTTGCAGTCTGCTGTCAACCCCAAGCCAATAAAAAGACGGTGCCCATGTGGCGTTTATAGTTACAGGCTTTTATAGTTTCATATTCAACCTAAGTTTATGGTGTAAGCTGCAGTTGGAAGTTGGGTCTCCCTCCACATCCCTGGAATTTGGATTTCCCTCCAAAATGTCTATTGTAGAAAGTGCTCCCCCACTACTTTTCAAAGCAGCGCCCACCCCAACACCCATTGAAGAGGTAGAGACTGCTTAAGGCCCCCAGGATTTTTAAGACTAACACAGCAATTGCCAAAAACAAACATTTAAATGTGCATTTGCTTATTTGGTAAACTAATGAAGGCAACCATGGCAACCAGTGTTAGAACACATCTGAGTTTATCACTCTAATGATCAGAATCTACTTCTGATTAATTAAATTCTGTACATATGTGCATGTTGTATCTATTTTATTATAGGTTTCAGGTTTCGCTTTATTTGTCTTATGCACATTCAACACAGGGTCAAAAAATGCAATGAAATGCTTTGGATCGGAAGAACCGTTAGACTCGCTAAGATAGTCATGAATACTGTACAATATCACAAAAAACATTAAATACTTGATAATATTGGAATATTTTTTGCAATGGTTTAATAGGTTCTATATTTACTAGTTAAGTCAGCGTAAAGACCATGGCAATTATTGTAATAAACAGATTTGTGCAATGCAGATCATGTGATATTGCGATAATGATAATCTTGCTTCCATTATATTTCCAAAGAGTTTTGTGGGCAACTAAGCCACTATGAAGTACTTTACTTTACTACATTATGTGCAAACAGGGACACTTCTATAACTAAATAAATGAATATCCAAAATCTCAACCACACCAACTGTACTGGTGTCTGACCCTTAGCAGAGGCAGGAGATGTGTAATTCCACCCTCTGCTTTTTGTCATCAGGCTTAATCAGAGTGTCAGAGGTGTGTACGTGACCTTTGACCTGTGGGGTATCTTTGAGCCTTTCTTCAAAATGCCTCGGGACAAGCATCAGGATGTCAGTCATTTAGCTCTTAACCCAAAAGAGGCAACGTTATAGAGCACAAGATAACTAACAAAAGAATATGAGGCCTGCACAATGTAATATAAAAGATGTATTATATTACATCCATAATCATTTCTGCTTCATAATGCTACTAATACTAATAGCATACAATCACATACATGCTTCATTTTGTAAAATTATGGTGCAGCCAGATACAAAATGAACAGCTTCACACATTAACTGCATAGTATAGTCTAGAGTCATGGAATTCTTGATGTCATGGAAGGCAGTTGCATACTTTGCAGGATTGAGTGTATACAATATGATAATTGTCATCATTATATGTTTTGCCATATTCAATAAAATGAATAGACAATAACCCCCAAAATACTAGCAAGAGATCATATCAACAAGTTACACAGGCACAAATGTGCATTAATGAGTTCTGTATTCTCAAGTTGCTGTATTTCTGTTGTCAAAGGCTGAGCCAGTAAACGTATTCTTTTCTTGTGCATGTTTCATTCAGATCGACTTGAACTGCAATAAGTCTATGAGTCTTTTCCCTTCTCAAAATGAGCAAGCGCCCAGACAAAAGGCCACCACTGTGGATAAATACTGCTTTTGTTTCATCCAGTTGAACTTAAGGCTTTCCTTAATGCAAGGGAGAGTGTGTTCAGCCTTTCTGTCTATTCAGGTCCGTTGGCGCCAAGCGACAGAGACCACTGCCAAATGGGAAAACGACTACATAGGCAGAAAGAAAGAGCAGAATCAATCAGGAAGTGGCAGCTTTTCAGCTGTGCCAGAGAAACCGGGCAACTTCCTGGTCTGGTTCCCAAGGTGACAGAGTCTGGGCCAGCTGGTGCAGTGGGCAGGCGGTGGATTTGACGAGGGTGGCCAAGAATGACGGTTAGGACGGGACTGTTTAAAAGAAAACACTGTGTACTTCAAACAGTATCATACAGCAGCATGTGTAAGTAATAAAGGCTTGTCAAATAAACGGCTAATCCCTTAAACTACTATACCCAATGAATGACTGGTTTTAACTTGACATAGGGTATATTTAGTGATTTTTACATTTATATATTCTCACCCGCCATATTAGTTAAAGCAGAATTGTTGTTTCGTGCGCTCAGAGATTGCAGACCTCGGTTGTAACAAGGGGTAAGCTTTTCATCTTGATCCAATGTGGCAATTCTTCTTCGACCTCTGGCATCAACATGGCATTGTCTTTCCACAGAATTATGTATGTATAGAACGTAAAGTAAAGTGAGATCCTTTGATTGAAACTTTAAATATTGTTTTGTTTGTTCTCATCAGTGTGCAGTGAATGGTCCTAACTCCAGGAGGATTGGTGGGGCTCAGGGGAGATCAGGGGCTCACAGTGGCAGAGATAGATAAACACAGCTGGGGCCACAAACAGCGCTAGTGCCTCTGCGGCTCATGACTCGTTCTAACACTGTTTACTCAGGGGATGAGCCCTAATCTTCACACACTGATCTCTTCACAGGGCCCCCGACAGCCCAGAATTAAGGTGGCCCTGTCTATGGATGTGGCCTCGCTAATTCTTCAGCGGATAAATGTGAATGTCAAATATTTTAATGTTTAATGTAAAGGGGTCATCAATGGATCAGTCTATGTGCAGCTAAATCTCTATGTGGGTGGGATGGATTAGAACAAAACAAAATCATACCATGGCCTTGACCAGAGTGCTCATTAAAGACTCAAAAAATTTCCTAAACTACCATTATGGGCAGACCTAAGGACTGTAGAAATGAAAGACAACATTTGTATGTATTTATCTAGCAGACAGATGTTATTTAAGATCATGTTATTATGAAATAATACGGTATACTTACTTCATAGTTAACTACAGTTTGTGTTTAATTAATCAAAGCCAAAAAGGTAGGAGCGTATGTCCCTCTTGTTACCCCCATACCCCTGGTAGTTCTGCAGCCTAGGTTGCATTTGTGACCGGTCCTAGGGCGACCTCTGTCGTAAGTAAAGTTTACTGCACACACTTTTAGAAAATATATTACAATATATTTAGATATATAAATGTGTTTAAATAGAAAGGTAAGCCTACGTGTATATCCTAAACTGGACAGTAGTTATTTACCAGATGCTCAACTTTTCACACAAAATAGTGGTCATGTGGACGATTACAATTTGTCGGCTTCCGTAGCTGTAGCGTACTGATGTGACGTCAGTACAACAACAACCTGTTCTGACCATAGCTCGGGCGAAGGGATATGATAATCAAGATTTTATATCGATTGATTAAACACGCCTTTATCTGTAATAAATATTTCACTAAGGTGAGGTTTTAATGCAGGGGGTATCTAAACAAGACCACCATTTTGAGTAAAGAAGGAGAATTTGCAGGAGCTGTCAAAAAAGCAAGATAACTTAGCATTAGCTTTTTTTCTGGGGTTGCTTTGCGATTTTTGAGGCCTTCAACAGCTGGATGACATTTTTAACAATCGCATAAGTGTTTTAACTTAATTCTTTAAACGGCATTTTGGTCCGGTCTACCTCGTCAACATAGATTATCATGCTAGTTTAGCAAACAGCTAATAAACGAGCAACGATCTCTTATCTGAAGTTATGTTGAGTTAGCAACATTATCAGGTTAGCGGCTATGCTTCTGAAACACCCGTCTTTTGATGTTAAGTGTTATTAATAGGTGTATTTCGGGTAAGCGCAATGGTTCTAGTTTTCTCTGTCATCCTGTGTCAGAGGCACTATGGTTTATATAAAGCCAGTCCGATGTTTGCTTTATCTATGTTCTCATATATAGCCGTCTCAATAGTAACGCTTGCCATTCACGTCCTTGTGATTTCCATCTAAATGATTTTATTATGTCTTTGTCTATCCACCTCGCTGTATTTTCGCATCGACCTTCTGTCATTTGGGTGTATTCAAAAGCCGCAGCTCTGTTAAGACGCGCATTGCAGGTGCAATGCAGACACGAGAACCCGGACTTGACTTCACACGCATTGTCTGTCTCCCGCAGTGAGAGAAAATCCTGGAGAGACGGGGCATTCTTGACCCAGTTTGAAAGCGGCCGAAGAGACGGGGAACAGGATAGGGAAGCAGGGCGAAGCGGGCCCCGCGGAGCCGGTGGAGAAGATGGCCGGCAGCCCGGAGAAGAGTTCAACCGCACAAGAGCTGAAGGAGCAGGGGAACCGACTGTTTCTCTGCCGCAAGTACCAGGAGGCTGCTACATGCTACAGCAAAGCGATTGTGAGTATGACAGGTGTGAGGGGCTGGTGTTCTGGTGCATCTGCCCGATACAGCATGATCATTAAACACTCACCATCAAGTAAGATGAGGTTTAAAGTGTCCTAAAATGCCTGTTCTTACCAGAATCGCAATCCCTCTGTGGCAGTGTACTACACAAACAGAGCCCTCTGCCACGTCAAACTGCAGCAGTATGACAAAGCTCTCGCAGACTGTAAGCATGCCTTGGAACTGGACAGTCAATCGGTAAAAGCACACTTCTTCCTGGGCCAGTGTCATCTGGAGCTTGAAAACTATGACGAGGCCATTGGGAATCTGCAAAAAGGTCAGAATTAAAACACATTTTTGTCACTTGAAGCTAATTTCTCATTGCTATTTTGTTTTATTGGTGATGTGCAGCTTATAACCTGGCAAAAGAACAAAGGCTTAATTTTGGAGACGACATCCCAAGTGCTTTGCGAATCGCTAAGAAGAAACGCTGGAACAACATTGAAGAGAAGCGGATTAATCAGGAGAACGAGCTGCATGCCTATCTGACTAAGCTTATATTGGCTGAGAAGGAACGGTGAGGTTCCCACAGCTCTGGGTCACCCAGACAAATAGAAATACAGCAGGAGACTTTTTCATTTTGATGTTTGTTGGTTTCCCCTTGCAGAGAACTAGATGAACACATGAAAAACCAGGATGACAATCAAAATGGAGGCGATGCTACGAAAATTGCCACAAAACACGTAGGTGTTTGAAACATTATCTATAGTAATACTATAACATACATACATACATACATACATACATACATACATACATATATCTATATCTATATATCTTGAAGTACAAAATAGTAAATTAGTAAATGAAAGTTGTATGTCTTTTGTAACATGAAACCTTGATCTGCTCAGGACAAGTACCTAATGGATATGGATGAGCTGTTTTCTCAAGTGGACGAGAAGAGAAAAGTAAGTTTAAGCGCCATTAAATTAAGCATTCATTTTGTATTAAATTTTTCTATATTAATTTTTAATAACATTCAAATTCAGGTCTTCTGTTACAAATCCTACTCAGATAGAGTCATGTTAGTTTGATCAAATAATAATAAACATACTACAGCTATTCACTGCCTCTCATCATACGACATATATTCACCGCCTCTCATCATACTACATATATTCACTGCCTCTCATCATACTACATATATTCACCGCCTCTCATACTACATATATTCACTGCCTCTCATCATATGACATATATTCACCGCGTCTCATCATACTACATATATTCACCGCCTCTCATCATACTACAGATATTATCATAGTGACACCTTATTTCCAGCTGTTTCTATAGTAACCACGTGTTTGTTTCCCAGTGTCTGTGGTGATTAATTGCGTTGCTATACATAGCTGTTTGGAAGACGATCACTAAAGCTAAAAAAAACCCTGATCTTAAACGAATGCAACAGTACATTTTGTACTGACGGTAATTATCCGTGTTGTCTGGTCTGCGTTGTGATTACTACAGAAACGGGAGATCCCAGATTACCTGTGTGGTAAAATCAGTTTTGAGTTGATGAGAGAGCCCTGCATCACACCAAGTGGAATCACCTATGATCGCAAGGACATTGAGGAGCACTTACAGGTACATTCCAATTTGTTGACGTAAATCAGACATTGTGCCAATTTAAGGGAATTCAACCATATCTCAGAGGCTTAGCAGAACATGTCTTCTAATGCCAACTTTTGTTCATATATAGCGAGTGGGCCATTTTGACCCAGTCACCAGAAGTCCACTGACCCAGGACCAGCTCATCCCAAACCTGGCCATGAAGGAAGTGATTGACGCCTTTATCCAAGAGAACGGCTGGGTGGAGGACTATTGAAAATACATGGCCCCCGATACATACCCATACTCTCGGTCGACATGACAAGCCCAGAGCCTTGACAATATCAGACAATTAACAGATCATCTTGATATGGATGTTACACAGTCAGGAGAAGCCACACTGGACTCCCACACAGAAGCTGTCTGTCTTCTGCCTCTCTTTGAACTATGCTGGTTGTTCATGGCTCGCTGCTCTTTTCAAAATGGTTCTGACTTTTTTTCTCTGATGATGTTAGCCCTATCTCGATATACTGACCCACATAAGGGGCCATCTCTGCTGAACTCTTCCTGTCTCTCAGTGCCACATTTCTTAAGAAGCATCAACTTTGCACTGCAGTGTTTTACAGATGCACACAGTATGCACAGAACACACAACAGTACCTGGCCCAGTCTAGACAATTCTTTCAACTCAATTGATGGTGTTTTTCATTACATATATAACATTAGCATTTGTACACTTTCTGATCCACTTTTATTTAAGTGGTATGCCCAATTCAATCATATGCTGCCACAATCAAAGGAAATTAGTTCCCGTTTCTGCCTCCAGATGGCGCCACAAATTTACTGTACACATTTCACTTTTTAACACTAAGAATAGTCTTGTGCAGTACATTACAGACAATTAAGATTCATGGAATGTACACATCCCTTTTAATTTTGGACGTTATTACATTTTCAGCATACAAGAATGATAGCCTTGAAAGTGAAAAATGACTGCACACAAAAATGCTGAATTAAAAAAAGAACATATTGCTGCCATTAAAAAAATAATAATATAAAAATAAGGTTTACAAGCCCCTGGACGCTGCTGGTGTGACGTGGAGAGATTTGACATTGAACTGTTGCCTTTAGCCCAGCAGTGACCGTGGACACTTTCATGTAATAGACAATAAGACGGTTGTAGATGTTTTTTACACCTTCATGTATTAAACCTTATAATAACTCCTGAAAACAGTGATGTCTGTAGGTGAAATATAATCATCATAATATATCAACAGTTCACCAACATATTCATTCATTATAGATGCTGGAAAGATCTATTCAATCTTCTCTGTACCTCTACCCGTGTTGTGCACTGGTCTTATGAATTCTTTGAAATCCCTCCTTCAGTTCACTTCATCTGCTGTTGAGCTGATTGTGTGTCTGTGGTGGTGAAATAGGCCTGTTAAGTGGTTCACTTTAAGAAGCAGGTAATGTATATAATTTGCTTGTGTATCTAAAATTTTAGTTCTTGATAAAATAGGGTTCCTTTTCTCTCAAAGTCCTATAGCTCAAGAAGCTGTATTAAATGTAGATATGTTAATAACATAAATACCTGGTTCTGTTTTCATTGTCCTCATTAAACAGTAAACTCTGTGTCTGACTGTTTCATTAAAAATACAATTGTTACATTAAGTTTCATGTATGTAAATTATACTAGGACCAAGTCAAAGGTGGAGTCTTATCAGTAATATTATAGATAATGTCATGGTTGGGGTGAAAATTTAAACATGACAAACTACAGTTAAGTACAGCTGCCTAATAATGTAGTAAGTAGTTATTAAAGATAAAACTACATAAAACATTGTGCTTTATAGTCAATCAACATGATGCAGAAAACCTAACCAGGAGTGTTCCTCACCAGTCACAATGGTATATTATATTATGTACCAAGACCAAGTAAAAGAATGTAGTCCTGAGTGAGCTATATAACCTACATATAACAAAAGACAGCAGTTTGAAGAAAGCTTGTTGGGCTCAGTATGTTCCCGTCCATGATACAGACACACAAATATAAAGTAGGTGAAGTATTTGTGTTTCTTTCAACACTGAGTCCATTGTCAGAGTGTCCACTGAAGAGCTGACGTTCGGCCTGTGCCACGAGGGAAGAGCACTGAGCACGGGACAAGAGGCAGGAACACAGCAACTACAAAGTATCAAAATGGTAAGGAATGCATTTTTCAAATATGGATATGAATATTTTAGAGAAATTCTAAGTTTGTGTATTGTGTGTTTACAGGGTGAACACATTCAAAGACATGCAGTTCTTCTGCTCTGTGTACTGGCTTTATGTGTAAAGTCCTCTTCAGCAACTCAAAGTATGACTTTAACATGTAGAACACAGTATGCTTACTTCTGTATACTACATAAGACAACAGTATATAACAAATAATGGACAAAATAAAAAGTTGTCTGTGTTTGTCTTGCAGTGGGACTGAGTGACAAAGTCCTGATCTTCCCGTATGAGACAGACTTCAGTTACGTGGCCCTGATCCCACAGAAGGAGATGGCTTTGAGGGCCTTCACGTTGTGCATGCGAGTAGCCACAGAGCTGCCAGAGGAGCGCCAAATCATTTTATTTGCCTATCGCACGGCCGACTATGATGAGCTCAACATGTGGCGTGAGAAGGATGGCCGTATTTCCTTTTACATGAGTGGTGACGGTGCCTTCTTCCACCTGCCGCCTCTGGGCACGTTCCGCACCAGCCTCTGCCTGACCTGGGAGTCCCGTACAGGCCTGGCAGCTTTCTGGTTTGACGGTAAACGAAGTACGTACCAGGTCTACAAACCAGGACATACCATCCGACCTAAAGGCACTGTGCTTCTGGGGCAGGACCCCGACAAACACCTGGGGGGCTTGGAGAGAGAGCAGAGCTTTGTGGGAGAGGTGACGGACCTGAACATGTGGGACTATGTATTGTCCCGAAGTATGATCCAGGCTTGGCACTACAGACACAAAATCCCAAAGGCCAACATCTTTGACTGGGCCACCATCAGCTATGACATGAACGGTAACGTGATGGTGGTGGATGATGACTGACTGGACACTGGGTCCAGTGGATGGAGAGACGAGGCTTTGGAGATATGTGTTGGACTCATTCTAATATGTTTTATTGTCTTTCTCAGATTCTGCACTGCAATATGTTAATTCATTTGACATTACTGTATTTAAATACAAATTAAAGTGGGCCAGCCATTTGAGATGTGTTATAAGAAGTCAAAGATGGAGTTGAGACAAAGGAGCAGAAAATATAGAAAAAGACACTAGATATTAATCATGAATATGAATCATGGATCATAATATTATGCATACAACTACTAAACATATTAAATACTCAGAGGGACTTCTCCCTGTTATTTTGTCAACCGTACAGTACTGTGTTTTTCTTTTCAATACATTATTTATAAATAAATCCTGTGTTTTGTTTTTTAGATACTATGCAGTTTGACCAATAATATTCTAATTATAATATTTATTTTTTTTAACATAAAATGTAAAAACTGTTCATAAATGAATTTGAAATGATGTAAGATTGCATTTAGGTCTGAAATAAAATCCTACACATAATTTATTAATAACGTAATGTTGTTTGTTCTTCTTTGAACTGTGGGGGCTTATTTCTCACCATAGCTGTGCCCCTAAAACACATTTTGAAGAAGTAATCAATTGTTTAATACTGTGTTTTTGTAGTTTTAAGTACATCCGTTTATTTGACGGGGCCATTAACAATGCCCATTTCATTTGACCTGTGTCAGATTGCCAAGTATGAAGCAGTTGTGTTAAGAACAGGAGCCATAATGAGATGGATGTGTTACATGTTCCTTACAGAAACCTAGTCATATGGAATCGCTACACTAATAAGGGCCCCTGAGAATCTGCTGAGGGTCAAATGTTATCTATTCGAGTGTAACGCAGTAACCCTGAGTTCCTCCGCTCTCTCATCCTGACCTCCTTGCACAAAAGTTTTTTCTATAGTGTATCCAGGCGGCGTGGGTCCCTTGAGGCTGGAAAAGTCTGTGCGTTTCTGACCGAAAATCACCCGTCGGCTCTCTCCGGCAGCAGCGGCTAAATAAGGAGAAGCAAAGACAGGGCCGATGAGCTCTGACTGCGGGTCAGCAGCCAAATGTTCCACCTTCTTGGATGTTCCAATGCATCAATCGCAGTGCCCAGTGACTGTGTGGTAACACCTTTGTGGACCATCTGCCCAGGCCTCAGCTTCTTTTAGCCCTCAAGACCAGGCACAGACAAGACACACACAGCCTGATAGTGCCTGCTTTGTGTCTCTCTTAAGTGTTTTATTTTGCTTTAGTTTATTTGGAAAGGGACCATGTACAGCAGCATTAATCACAAAATAAAATATGCCTAGTACCAGATTATAGCTCTCAGAATAATTTCCAACTACAGTCCCTGGGTCACACAAAGACATACATACATACATACATCTTGAGATAATCCTTCAGTATATACAAGAAATGTAAGGTAGCAAATGCTATCCAAGTGTTTTGTGAAATTATGATAGTCTAACATAAGCTAATGTGATGTTTCTTCTACATGTTTTAGATGTGCCATGTGTACAAATTCTTTAAATAAGGGATCCCCTTTGTAAACCATCAAGCTAGGGTTTTGTTACCAGTTAAGTTATAATATCAAGCTTTGCATTATTCTGTAAAAATGGGTGATGGACTTTAACTTTAAGAATAAAAAAGGTCTTTCTGCAGTTTTCTCTTCACAGGTTGATATCAGCAGATTTGATCCTTGTGTTGCTCAGATCACTGTTCAGTCAGTGGATAATTCGTCCCCTGTGCATTGCATGTATAATCTGTATAATCTCAGTGAACAAACAGTTGTGGGCCTGCTTGTCCCGCTCGCGGACAGGGGTGGCAGTCTGCGGGCCTGCCAGATCTGCATATTGGCCCATGGTGCTTTGCGGCGGTGCCGCTCACTGTGTATGTGTCCCACGCGTGTGGAGCTGGTGAAATGTTTTCCGGCCGAGAGGACATAGACGGGGCGAGAGAGGAGGAGCGTGAGGCGGCCGGGGCCGACAGAAGGAAGGCCGTTCTGGATTCCTTCGAGCAATTTCAAATAGATTTCCAGGCAAAATCTATTAGCATACGCAAGACAGTGCTACAAGCTATTGGAGAGAGCTGCGCCAGGCATGTGTGCACTGAACAGATGGGTCAGCTTTTTCAGTCATTTCAGACCATTCAATTAAGATCTTGGCCATTATTCAGATGACTTTTGTTCACAGTGATTAGAAAAGTATTTAAGGTCAAGACATGTGTTTTGATGCTTTATGTGTTTTAAAGTGATGTAAATTGGGGAGCAGGGTGATTAACACTTCTGCATCCTTCATGCCTCCCACAACTCCTCATCAGAAAGTGAATATGAAATAATGTATAGTGGAAGTGTAAAATAACTAAGCACATTTGAAATTATTTGAATTGGATCTATTGCTGCAAAGGGCCCTAAATGCCACCTTCCTCTTTAACCCTGCCACTCTCTTCCTCAAAGCTGGTACTGCTCCACTGTGGTCGCCGGTCCTCCCCCTCTGGGCTGTATGAAAAATTCACCAGGCCGTCCCATTAGAGTCAGTCCGAATCAGGGCACCAGCGTTAGAACGGCCGCGCACATGACACTTTTATTGCTTGAGACTAAGCAGTGCGAATGTTGTGTTTAGAAAACATAAAATCACAGCAGATGCACACTGTCCGATTGTACCGGGGGTAAAGGTAAATCTATTCACACATATAGACAGATGAATGGGTCACACAAGTCTTCACCAATAAAAACAGATGGCCCGTACCCTTTTCATGTGAGGTTTTCACACTGATGGTGAGAGCCTGACCTTTACTGTGTCCATGTGTGAGCAGTTGGCTGGAGCTGAGGTGATACCTTCAGGCCAGACGGACCACACTGCCTACTGGAGACGACCTGAGAGAGGAGCCTGAAAACAAAAAAGGGAATTACAAAACACTTCATACGAACATGGAAGGAATGTAAAACAGAATTTAGTGAGAATATAAACATAGATCTGGTCATTATCAGCAGTTTAGCCTCTATCATTAGAAAATATATTTGGCATAAGGCATCTTTGGCCATGTGGTTAAGATTATTATACAGTTATTATTATTGCAAATTGATAAAAATATCAAACAGATAAATAGATAAAATAGTCCAAATGTTGAAAATGTATATGATAATGACTGCTTCATCTATTATTTTCCCTTCACTAAAAACTGTGTGGCCCGTGCCTTGAGAGAGTGAGAATGATGAGCCTATGTGGTTGCGGCTTTTAGCGCTCGCCTCTGGGCGGGTCTCTGCTGTGAACATATGAGCCATGCCACAGTGAGTGGAAGTGGGAGACGGTCCAGGGCGTCCTGATTAAATATTACAGCCCTCTAAATGGATGGAGATTAGCCTCTGTGGGAATGTTAGGCTTGATTCACCCCACGGCCAAAAGCGTGTGTGGCTGTGAGAGGAGGGCAGCGGTTGTACGGCATGTGCTTCTGTATAAATGAACTACATGTATCTCACAGTCGGCCAGTCAAAGATGTGCTGTGGTTTTACTGCATCAGTCGTATTCTGTAATCACTGGATTCTCAAAATGACTGTACACAGAAATGCTACTGTTGCTGAATGAAAATTATTTGTAGATAAATTCATTTCTGTGACAATTAAATGAACACTAAATAATTAAAAAAATAAGTCTGTTTCCCAAAAATGGAAGCTGCAACCCAATACAATTTAGCATCAGTAAACGATCTATAGAAATATGGTAACGTGGCATCAGTATGTCAAATAGACAGAAAACACGTTACTTGCTGTGTCTATATTAAACAGTTGACACAAAAGTAAGGACAATACATGCAAAAGCCAATTATTTTCTAGAGTATCTTTAAATATGACTTTTTGACAGTATTAAAAAGTGTGTTGACCTCTTTAGAACCTACGCACAGTAACACTGTAATCACAGTCATACGAATTATCTAATGTTGTTCACACTCTAAAACTGTCGTTGTAATTGGAATCTGTTTGTGTGTTGTGTGGACTCACAGTGTGAATAATTGATGGGTTGGTTTTGTAGTTCACCACGTTCCAAATGCTTTTAAGAGCGCGAGTGTGTTTTGAGGTCTTTGCATGAAAAGCCTACACTTGATTATTTATAAACACATGACTTCTCTGGAGCAGAGGCACCTATTTAATCATCTGTGTTCACCTTTATTACACAGGCTTCTTGATGAACTTAGAAACATATGTTTTCTTGGTCTCATCAGATGTAGCACTGCGAGGCCTTTATTCTGTTCATTTTCCTCATAATGGACAAACACATTCATCAAACACACTGCACATATGTGGAGAGCATCCACAGACAATAAGTGTTCAACATGAGCGCCCCATGTGCGCACACACATACACACACAAGCACTCTGCGCCACTGGGCAGGGACTAGCCTGAAAGATTGAAAGCAATTAAAACTATCATCTGCAGTGGCTCTGGGCAGGCCCGTGGCTGCGAGGGGGGAGCTGCCACAGTGCATCAGGCTCTCAGTCTCAGCAATGCACAGCGACATGAGAGGCAACCCTCTCTCCCAAACACACAGGGCCGCCACACGGCAGCTCACCCGCGCTTTGCCAAACGAATACCACAACACTTGATCCTGACGTGATCTTTCACCTGCACTCTTATTGTTACTATCACAGGAAGTAAATGAAGTCTATTTCCGGAGTATAAGTGTGGTAATCCAGAGCTGTTGACAGAGTTTGGCTGCGTAATACTTCATAATGGCCTGCCCTGAAGCACCAACCACCTATATCTCTCCAGAGGTAAAGTCAGGGAGAAGAGATGAAAAGTTTCAGTCACTATGCAATGATACGAGAAGATTGTGCAAGATGCCTTCGGTGTCTGGATAAATGCTTGTTCTTTATGTATATGTACAGCACAGTGAACAGAGCCTTGGGTGCAGACCCAGTTAAAAACAGAAGAGGTCGTTTTCATTGTGTAAATACTTGTGTGGTTTGGGATATTCCAGTGACACATACTCATCAGTCTGATCTCATTATGGAGGCAGAAGTGCTGTAACTCCGAGCTGTTTGGGCCAAACTTGGAGCAGTTTACCTGTGTTCAGATCCTGGGGAATGGTGGCTGTCTGGCTCTGTCTGGACTGGCCCTTAACAAGTCTCCTCAGGACAACCATACCACCATTATCAACTCCAGCTACTGTTTCACTATCTCTCCTCTGCTGCTCTCTCCGATCGCCCATCCACCTGTCACCATCACTTACTGTCTACATTAGCACCGGTGCGCTCCTCATCCTGCTCCTCTTCAGCGCTCCCCAGCTCTACCTCCCTGTGGTACGTTTGAATACTCATCTCCGATATTCAGCCCCTACTTAATTTGACAGGCCCCTGTTTTGTCAGTCTGACAGGCCTATAGCAAGACACTAATAGGCCACAGAGACCACCAGCAAAGGCACCAGCCAAGTCAGGCCCCGCGGTGCCAGTCCCCATCACCCTCCACGTCTCTCGGGGCCATGAAGAGAGGGGGAGAGGGGTCAGGAGTGCGGTGGACAAGCAGTAGTCCTGTCACACTAGGCCACAGCAGACTGGACTAAGCTTTAATACTGACAACCATCACTGGTACACAATCCCCCCCTCCTGATCCCACTACAACCAGAGCACACACATATACGCACAAACACACACACACACACACACAAAAGAGAGTAAAAAGAGCAGCCACTGGGGGCATCTAGGGATCTAATGACTGCGCCTGCCACTCACAGCCAGACAACAGTCATCACAGACATGACAGCGGAGAGGAAATTAACTCCATGCTGTTTGTTTTTTTAAAGGGCTGCACTGGATCAGTTGGGACAGAGGTGTGTGGGACAGACCTCCCCTTCAGGACCCCTGTCTGACTGATCAAAACCTGTTAGCTTTTGATAGTGTTTAATTGGTGTCCGATGGTGCTGGTAAGAGAGGCGATCCTAAATTTAAAGAATTGGTCTTTTGTGTCTGCCTCTGAAAAATCAGCAACATTTTAAAGTATTGATCTGAGGACCATGCAAGGGCTACAATGACCTTAGTTAGTCTTTATTAATATATATTATATTTATATTAATGAAGTTTCAAATCATCAAAATACTTCATGAACAACATTTTCACATGGATAAAAAGGTCTGCATGCTGCCATTTCTATTTGAAGCATTGTCTCTGTAATTCTTAAGCCGTCCCATATGAAAAGCGTAGTTTAAGATAGGAACTGTATGACTAGGGGTAACAAAATCAAATGAGCTTGAGCCATAGAGTTTTGAGAAAAGCGCTATATAAGTACAATTATTTTTTTAGTATCATTAATGTTGTTTTATTGTATCTAATAAGGGTTGGCAGCAGGTAACTATCTATCCCAGAAACTGGGGCCTTAGAACAGAGGGGACCATTTACTGTCACATTTATTTACTACGAGTAAATTAGGTTTATCAATTTTTAAACTACATAATGTATTTTATGATAAAAGGCTTGAATCTTGTTAAAAGTTGAATCTTTGACAGAATTACATTTTAAGTATCAAGTCAAAAGCTTGATTGTAAATGACTGTGAATATCAGTCTTTGATTTTCACCTTCCTTTATGTTAATTATTTAAACGAGCCCGGATACTGAGAGAAGGTTAGTGCTAGCTGGGACTAGAGCCAGAAACAGGGGGTCGGTGAAGGGGGACTCCTACGGTCTTTTGGTGTTAGTTAATTATTAAGGTTTACTAATACTTCATAAATCCCTCTTTGTCCTGTCCATTACCAGCCTGTCACATCATCTCGTCGGGTCTAGACTGACTCACTTGGTTCATCTAAATGACAGAAGTTAAACTGTGTTCCAGAGGAGGAGATGAGGGCAGGGGGGAGGAGATGTGGGCAGAGGGGAGGGGGGAACTGTACTATGTGAGTAGGCCCCAGGGCTCCATGGTTAAGGCTGTTTCTGGGTTGTGTGGTTGTGTGTCACTGCATCTGTGTTTTTTTTATTTTTCCATAATGCAATGTAAATATGTACAAAGAAGTATTAGAGTTATTGCTTGTTTTTCTTACAGTCATGTCTCATGCACACCACCAGCTCACTCCTGCCCCTGTCCTGTTCATCCCCCTCCTCCTCCTAAAACAGCCAACCTTGCCTGAGTGCGTGCCTGGCGGACTCGCTCGGCGGTCTCGACAGCCGAGCTGGTCGTTGCCCCGAGCGCTGAGGAGCTGTCGCCTCTCGTTAGTGTCGCCGCGGCGACTCGAAGTCCTGCTTGCTCCTTGATTAGAGGAGAGGTAGATGAGGAGTGTGTCTGTAGAACTGTCCTGTATGTGTGTGGGAGGAGGCCTGCCCGCAGAGCTGCTTTTAAAGATCACTGATTTGGTCAATTGGCCTGGCAACTCGAATCCCCCAGAAGGTCAATGATGACTCAGTGGAGCAGTCATTTAGACAGGCTGTCATCTCACTCACATGTGTGTTTTACAACTTATGTCATAATCAATAGTGAATTAATCTATAAGCTTGGTCAGGGTGAAGTTTGACCAGATCAAATAAGATTGTTTTGAAGTTTGGGACAGGAGCATGTTTGAGTGTTCCATAGCCAAGAAATATTTCATCAAACATGTGAAAACATGATCACCTCCTTCCAGTCCAGAGGATCCTGTTCCTGAGCTGATCCTCTACTTCACTGGCTGATCCTCAGTTTCTGCCAGCCTCTCTTAAATCATTCAAAGCCTGTTTAAAACACAGAATTGACGGCAAAAATCAAGGATCACTTGACACTTTCAATTAAGTCCGAAGCACTCAACTATAGTTGAAGTACTACTTAAAAAGTCATAGATGGTGAGAGACCTTGTAAGAACTGTCTGCAGCAGGATGGCCAGGTCAGTGAGTCGGTATCCCCTGAGGGAGCCATAAAAACAGAATGTGTGTGATTTGACTTCCTATATGCCCTGCCCTGGGCACAGCTGTCCATCTCTGGACAATTTCTCTGCCCAAAGGGAGGACTGACTGACTTCATGGACACACTGGCCATCTGTCTGTTCACTGGGTTCTGCAGTACCACACAACTAAAACATTTGAAGATGCACTTTTTAGAGCCACATTTGATCACTTTTTTCTAGTATCTGCTAAACTAATAATAACAATATAACAATACATTTTATTTATAATGCACTGTCTAAAACTAAACTGTCACAGTTAACTGAACTGGGGAACTGGATCAACAGCCTCAATATAATTAGCAATGTTCAGACTTCAATCACAGTTAGTAAACCCTTACAAAAAATACTGTCCTCAGCCATGCTTTTAGTACATATCCCAATCATTGGAATGTGAGGGCACAGAGTCTGTGAGCATCAGTGACAATGGTTGAGATAGACAGTCCTTGAGATAGACACAAGACTCGCCCCCTAGCTATAGCTTCCTGACTTGTTTATTTGCTAACTGGGTGGGAGAGGAGGGTGTGGGGCTGTGGGGTGGAGGGTGAACATATGGTTTGCTAAAACATGGACTTGTAGTTGGGGAGACCGAGGCACCCTTAGGGATGGAGCTGATGGGCTTTGGTTGCTGTCTCCCTCGATTTCTCCCGCTTGGACAGCCAGAGCTCGAACAGGCTTTTCTAGCGGTTTGCAGCATAAAGCAAGCTCACTGTCTAGTTTTCAACCCTTCCTCCTGAATGTAGGTGAAACATAGGGGTGTGCAGTAAGTGTGCAGGGTTTGGGGTACATGCAGGGAAGGCTGGTTGCAGCTGGGACAGTGACTGACACCATCCCCGACTCCGTCCCTTGTGTGTGGAGCAGCACTGAGGCCTGTTGTTGAGGGAATAAAAGTCATGCTCCTTGGCGTGAGGGCATACGGGCACCGCGGTCTCGACACATATGGACATTTGCTGCCTATTAGTGTTCCAAACTCAGCAACTGATACAGTGCACTCTGGGAGTTCATCTGAAGCACTAGGTCATGAAGTCAGAAGAAACATACATTTTTGAGGTTGTATATCCTGATGTATTAAAGCATTTATTTATTTATTATTAAGGATTTATGTTTTAGAGCAAACCAATCACACGCTTCTACAGGACAGGAGCGCTCTGATTGGTAGATACATCCATTATCTATCCAGAACTAGGGTCAGGGTTAGGGTTAGGGTTAGGGTTAGGGTTAGGGTTAGGATTAGGGAAGGGTTTAGGGAGAGTGTCAGAGACTGAGGGAAGAAGGAAGGGAGTGCATCATTCAAACTTTGCCATTTTTTGTACAGATTCAAATCAGGTGATTTTTGAAAATTACCAAAATCCACGTAGAGAAAATGCTAAAAATATCAGAATCTGTGTATACAATAACAGTTTACTAAATGTGTCATTAAATCTTAAATTAAACCATTTACAGACTCATATTAGGCAAACAAAACATACGGTAAACTATGTCTAGGGTCAGAATTTTGTCACAGCATTGTGCCACAGATCAGTTCACCAGGAGAGACCAACAATTAAACCCAGTTACACCCTGGAGGTTGTTGTGTTTATGAACACGGTCACTCTCTAATGTACACACATGGGCTCACACAGTCAGTGCATTGATGAACTAACATATGCACACACTGGCATACCCTCCCCTTGGGTCAGTGACTTAATATGTACCGAGATACACAGATCTGGTGACTGCAGTTGTTTATAGACTTACCCGTGCACACGCTTGAGCACCACAAATGCACCCCGGAGGTTGGTGGCGTGATGGACAGGCGCCTTGATGTGCTCTGACAGAATCGGCTGCTTCCTTTCAATTCCACTTGCTTTTCCCCCATCAGGTGACACCCACAGGTGCCCCGGCAACCGAGACCTCACCTCCTGCGGGTGTGATTGGGGGCAGCTGCGTAAAAAAAAAAAGATTGAGAGACCGAGAGACCGAGAGACCGGGAGACCAAGCACCAGCTGGTTTCTGTCAATGACCCATAGCACACCTCGCCACCCATACACACTAACACTCAATAAGCAGTGACATCAGCTGTATGTTATTCCAAATGAATACCTCTGTCACAAGCCTCTCGCGCCTTTGATTCAGTGCCACAATCCGATGTGTTTCCTATCAAGTCAAGGCTTAGAGAAGGGCAAAGATATCTGCAGAGCAAACTCCTAAAAGTCATGGGGCCTGTCAGAACTGAACCCTGACATCTGCCCTTTTAAGATATCAACCAGCTCACTAGGGAGGCTGCGTTTTCACTTTGGACAGTGGCCAGTGTTCATCTAGCCTTCATCTGTATAATTGTGAGTGCTCATTTAAGTGGAAAGCTCAAAATGTCTCAGTGAAGGCTTCCGGCACTGTTCCCTGATGTTCTGTGGTTGTTGCCAGTCACATCAGAAAAGTGTTGTTCTCTTTGTCCTGTACAAGACAATTATTCAACTTAAAGAATGTAGGCTACATGTTTTCAGTTATTATATTTTTACATCTGGACCCCACCCCCAACCAAACCTGCTGCATCTCATTCATCTGGATTCCCCCTTCTACTATCTCCTCATTCACTTGGATGTACCCCTAAACCTGCTGCATCCACACACACATATTGAGCTCTCTCAGCACAAGGACCTCATCCATCCTAAGGACAGGGGATGTCCTGGGACAGTCCTGTTGTTTGTGTGTTATTTGATTGTTTATTATCTGTTTGCAATGACCCTGTTTATTGTTTATTGTTTACATGCATCTCTTTTTGTGAAGCCCTCTGAGGCAACACTGTTGTGATATAGGGCTATACAAATAAAATTGAATTGAATTGAATTGAAATTGAATTGAAAGTCACCCTAATGTTGGTGTTATGGACGCAGAAATGGGTAGAGTAGCCAATAATTTAACTCAAGTAAGAGTTACTGAAGTAAAAGTAAAAAGTACTCATTCACATAATTACTCGAGTAAGAGTAGAAAAGTACTGGTGAAAAAACTACTCAAGTCGTGAGTAACTGTTTGAGCGTAATGTCAGATTATCTGTTTAATTTTGTTATAATCTGGCAAAAAAATAAAAGATAATAAACAGATTTTGATATTTTCAAAAGATAAACTAAAAACATAAATAATATTTTCAAAAATTAAGGCACAAGGAACAGAATTTCCACATCATCACATTTTTCACATAAAGCTGTTC
>JAVQKC010119686.1:0-21744 GCA_036025475.1 Philypnodon macrostomus
CAAACATCAACACATTACCAAACATCAACACATTACCAAACACCAACACATTACCAAACATCAACACATTACCAAACACCAACACATTACCAAACATCAACACATTACCAAGCATCAACACATTACTAAACATCAACACATTACCAAGCATCAACACATTACTAAACATCAACACATTACTAAACATCAACACATTACCAAACATCAACACATTACCAAACATCAACACATTACCAAACATCACTGGTCATAATAAAACAACTCTCTAAAGTGACTTCCATTAGTCCAAGACCTGTGGTTGCAGGCAACTGCTGGTGTGACTGCTGCCCTGCAGACTGAAGCAGGAGACTCTCTTGACCACCACAATCAACTAATACAGTAATGCATTTCTGCTGCAATAACCTGGCAAAAGCCAGATTGAAAAGTGCAGTACTTTTTAGACTTCCACACATTATCAAATGTAAACAATGGAAATAAGAGAGGGTATTTGGAGGTGATCACGGCGACTGATATGATGTAGACAAACTACTAAATGATCTCCATGTTGCTAACACATTTGCTAAGAGGCACGCTAAAACCCACCCACTCATGGCAATACTGCCCCATGATTGGCTTTAGTTTAGAGTCAAACAGATCAGGAGGAGTCTGACAAGATGGATTTTTGTGAGTTTGTAAAACTACTATCTTGTGAGGATTCAGCTTGCACTGCAAGGTTAGTGTTGCACACTCTGGAGACAAAATGTGTTAAGATTCCTTGCAGTATGAAGTCTTTGGAGTGGAAATTTAACTGCCAACCTTTCATATAATTGATGCTTTACCACCTGAGCCACTGTCACACTGGATACGCTGTTCAGTAAAAAGAACTGGGCAGTTACAGAGCATTCTCCAGTGTCATGAGCTTTTCTCTTTGAGAGGTTCAAGGGCTGAGTAATAATTACACTTACATACACACTTAGCTCACTGTATGTCCTGACCTAAACATGTGCTGGAACTACTCTGAACCTCTGGACTGCAGCATGTTCAGACCGGTCAGGTCAGTACTTTACATAAACTGCTTGGGCCTGATGCAAATGCAGACATATCAGATGGAAATCACTTCAAACTCATCTCCGTAGACCTCCATTTTCAAATTAGTTATCTTTAAAAAATCTCATTCATCCTCTTCCTGATGCATTTATGAGATAACTGTGGGTGTGTGTGTGGGAGGGGGGAGCCATTACTTTTCATCTGCTGCTAAAATATTACACAAGTATTCTCCTGACAGTGCAGATTGGTGGAGATTTTTTGGTGCTAAAGATGAAACTTGGATGAAAGATGGTTATTCTAAGCGGGTCATTGATCGCTGTGAGAGACGGGCTCTCCGGGCCAGGAGTTTTGCTGTTTGTCTAAAGGGTTTCTTCGGTCGACAAGATGGAAAACCAGCCATCACAGTGAATGTGAGAGGATCTTAACAAGTGCAAGAACACAGCATTCCTACGCTCATGGATAAAGTGAATACATACACATTGATTGGATTGAATTTAATTGAGCCGGAAGAGCTGGAGGAAGTGTCTGGCTAGAGCGAAATCTGGGCATCTCTGGTTAGACTGCTGCCTCTGTGACCCAGCCCCAGATAAGCAGAAGAGGATGGATGGATGATTTATTTTTATGTATTTATTTGACAAGGACACAACAATACATTGACCTCGGGGAAAATATGTTTTGTGCCAGGTTTGAACAAAACTGATCATTTCCACCTGCAGTCCCTGGACAGGTAAATGTTACAAAAAACTGAAATTATGTAAATGAACAATAATAAAACATCCTCACTCAAGCAAATTCTAAAATTCAACTAACCAATAATCCCCCGACTACTCATTAATTCACATGTACATAAACTGCTTATTCACACATTCACACACAGTTCATCAGTGTGTACAGATTTAACACACACACACAGAGATGCCCTGGGGAAGTCATACCGTGATGAAGCTGTATGAACAGCATCAACTGTATGGGAATCAAACCATCAACCTTCTGGTTAATGGGCACTTATTCAAATACACAGAAAAAACACTGTGAATCAAACACACAGTCTTCTTACTGTTGAACAGGAGAGCTAACCACTCTGCCAGTGCAAGACCATAGAGTATGTATATGATAATATGAAGTGTGTACATTTTGCAGACTCTTGTATGTGAACTTTCAGAATGAATACTACTTGTGTGACTCTTATGTAGTTCACTAGATCTGATCCACCACACAAGTGCAAGTAGCAGTAATCACTTGACAGGCACACAAGTTGAAACTGAGGGCAGCAGTAAATGGGTCCACACATATGTTTTATGTGAGAGTCAATCTAATACAATACAAAATGTCTCTTAAAGGGAAACTATGGAACTTTTCACTGGTTCGGTCACATTTCTCCTTCACAGAGAGCCCCCTACAGTTTCAGAGACTAACACTGTCCACAGAAAACACACAAAAAATATAGACTTCATAGATAGACTCATATAAAGCTACTGTTCAACACAAAAACACCAGGTCTATTTATTGGAGCTCTCTCTGTAAAAGCCTGTTTAAAAGCATTTTGCAATTTGATACTGATGCCGATATTTCAATTACCAATTTGGCAGATACTGATATCTTGTAAACATGTTTTAATCTCTAATTTCTTGAAACAAAGAAATCTAAATATGAATATCTGCATTAAATGTATTTAGGAACCCACAAATATTATTTGTATTACATTTTGTCAGGCAAGAGTTAGACATTTCCAATGATGTTTTCTTTCTCTGTCTGTTTCTCAACCTGAATATTTGAAATGATCCTTTTAGAACAGATTATCATCAGTCATCTGTACAGGCTGAGTCCGATATCAGTCAAAATGGTAAATATCGGCCGATACCGATGTTGAGCCGATATATCTGTTCATCATGAAAAAGTTGCATAGTTCCCCTTTAAAGCGAAACACGACTCTCAAATAATAGGTAACATTATACTAAGTTTGACCTGTGTGCAGTAAACAGTTGCTGAAAGCCCTTTGCGTGTAACGACACACAGACAGAAGAGTTGTAAGGATTTATAGGGAACAGAGGTAGTAGTTTGTCCTTTGAGGAGCACTTTAAGAGCACTAATGTAAGAGGTAAACCTAAAGAGAGCCTCCGGTGTACCACGCCTCCCCACTGACAGCACGCACATACACACACACACCTGTTTGAGGCCTCCACACACCTGTACTGTACATTTAACAATGACTCCATCTGCTCTGTCAGTAGCAAGACTGAATGAGTGAGAGTGTGTGCATGGGCTAGTTTTAGGCCCTGTCCACACGGAGACGAGCTTAGGCGTATCCGCAAAAGTATTTAATCATATAGACATTTCGTCCACATGGATTTGGAGTTTTAAGAGCCTGAAAACAATCATTTTTTAAATCGGGTACCAGAGTGTGTTGTGTTTCTGTTTACGAGCAATACGCCTCTCTTCTGAAATGATAATATTGTGGCCCCTCCCTGCTGCACTCTGACATTAACAACAAACATGGAGCTTTCCAGTGTTTTCACAGAAGTGTCACAGCACCACCTATAGGCTGGGAATACACACTACAGCGTTTCAGTGGAGCTGCGTGAACCCGTGTGGACACAGATATGTTCTAAAACGAAGTTACCTTTACGAGAAATGCTTTGGAAATGATACCGTATTTGTCTCTGTGTGGATCATGTCTGGACCCTTCATATCCCCATAGTGCACATAATTATATGAGGTCCCCAAAATGTCTTAGAAACAGGTGGTCAAGTGGTCATTTCATGTTGTAGGGATTTCCTGTGTATATATATATATATATATATATATATATATATATATATAAAATGGTGAACTGGACACATGGGGAATAAGGAATAAGTGTTACATCTCAAAACACAATTTACTGAAGAGTGTATGTGACCCCTAGTCCTTGTATGTGGGGCTAGTGGACCCATCTCACATTATATTCAAAAACATATGTAGGTCTTAGATTTCAATTTTGGACCTCCAGGAAGATCCATGACCTATATTCTATAAACCAGTGCTTAGACGTATCCTGGAGGCTAAGTGGTGGGATCTTCTGTAATTGTAACACGCTATCCAGACTGCCTTACCCCAATGTCCAGAGGTGCACCAATATGTCCCCCAAGTTCTCCATAACATCTGCAAAATGAACTATGTATTGAGGGTGGAACAGCCATCATTGCCTTTATTCCTTCCTTCTTGATATGTCACTACTCCAATTTTCATGGCTCTGCATAGCCTCAACAAACTCCTCCTAGACATGTTTTCTGCCTCAGCTGCCAAGGTTACAGTCTATTTGGCCCACTTTTACCTGTCATCAGCCTGTAGTCCCACAAGCCAGTCAGACTTTGTAGTAGAGAGTTTGACTGAGGCTTCAAAGCCTTCACTTTAAGCTGTTTCAAAACCCCTTCCATCTATCGGAATGAACTATGAAATGGATTTCTGAGCAAAATTGCATTTCACAAAAATTACATAATAATATTTTAGCTAGCACCCTCATCTTTTGGGGTGCAGGGTTTCTCAATGCTGTACAATCCAACACAGTATGATATATATAATTGTAGCTGAGCACTAGATTTCACTATATACCAGTAACATTTGGAAAAGTCTGTTTTTGCGGCTTCAAAGCTGTGTATTCTTTTTAATCTAATACAGTCAGACAGAACCCTTAGAAGCTTCACAAGGCTAGATTCATCCATCTCTGCTTTGTACACTTGACATGTGTATCACATATTGCATATTAAAGTTTTTTATTTAAGTAACATTTCAGATTCGTAGGGTTAGGTTTAGGGTTAGTAATGCAGATGATAAACTCTTTGACTTGGTTCAGTTTAAAATTGCTCAATTTATGCTCAATGTTAAATGTAATAAAATGCCAGATAATATACAAAAGATGTTTTAAGACAGAGACTGCCTACAATCTATTACATTAGCCATATGCACGCACCACAAAAAAGCAGATGTGTATCCATTTATGGACTAAGTGATGATTTAAAAATATGCAGTAATTTCATATAGTTTAAGAAAATGTATAAGAAATCATTATTAGACATATATCAAAAAGAAAATCATTCTTATTTTTTCTGTTTTTAATATTTAGTTGTTTTCTGACTGTTGATTTTGCATTATGTAAAAGGTATAATTATATCTATAATATTACCGTGTCAGCTAGATGTTGTAAATGAGGAGTCGAATCATTGAGCCTTGGCTTCATGCTACTCCTTACTACAAGAAATGTATTATTATGTGTGTTTGAGATAAATAGATAAATGTAATGTAAATCCAATGTATACACTGACACACACTATGAAACTGGACATTTCATTTAGAACAGATATGAACGTACATCATGTCTGACACTGTAAATGTGTGTCCAATACAATGTTTGGCAGGAGTAAATATATCCCCACTGTGAACTGTTGTGGTAAGACTTGAATGTGGTTGTGTGACTGGTGTTGGCTGGTGGTCGGAGGGGCAGCCTGACAGCCAAGCCTCTGTCAGTGTTCCCCAGTGTTTTAGATACAAAGCCATATTGTTTAATTGCACTAACAAAACACCATGATTTTTATTTAAATCCCACTTTTCATTTCTTAAAGTGTAGGGTCTTGATGACTGTTACCACTAGGTTTGGAAGCTGCGCTCAGTAAAAGAGACCTCATAAGATCTCAGTGTCCTCAGGCACTCTTCAAGATCTTTTCAAAGCACTAAAGATGATCAAACCTCTCTCCATATGTTCCTCTATGTCATTGGACTAACAACAAACAACAAAAAAAGACCTCTCCTAGATCCAATGGCCCTTTTGAATTTTTCCTCTGCATAAACATAGTACACAGTAGTGAGCATATGGACACATGGATCCCATTAGGGCAGCTTTTACAATATAGATACTTCAATGTTGCCATATATTTTTGATCTCTCTCTCTCTCGCTGTAGGAAATGACCTCTATGTTGATTCTTTTTAAAAAACCAGACGAGTGATATGAGACAGAGACAGATTGTTTCTCCAACTGTGATCTGACTTTCAAACAGCAGCTCTGGGATGGGCTTCACCCTATGACTTTGGAATCAGAAAAGACCCGCAGATGTACAGACACACTTTTAGAACAGGAAATAGTGTCTCTGAGTGTGCTGAGGGTTGAGCCGAGGACAAAAAAGGTAAACCAGAAAATAGAGACGATTTAATATAATTGGTTTAGCTCCATTTTAGAAATATTTTAGTACAGTCGTCAAAGCAAGTATAGCATTGGAATCAGGAAGACTTGAAGTTGTACACTTTCAAAATACAATAATGCTCCAAGAGTAAATCCTAGCTTTTTATCGACCAGTAAAGCTAAATGATGCTAAATATCCTGTGGCAGATTTAGCGATCAAGGTGAACATGGGCCCTCTGAATCTGGCACTTTTTTGGGGGGATTGTAAGTCTGCCAGGTGTCCCAACCATACAGAGCTATTTTACCAGATTAAGTTTAATAATTACCAGGAAGCTTCATTTATGGGGTCCTGGAAGCATGGGGCCCTAAGCAGCTTCCTATTCAGCCAACATATACAGAAGGACACTGAAGAGATGTTCAGGGAGGGAGGGGGGAGTAGAGATATGGTTCAAAGGATAATACACAGGTTAAGTTGAGCATAGGAGACCACTTTTTTGGACATGGTATATTATAGAAACAGTTATGTGTATATTCATTCTGTTTGTTTGTAGGGATGCACAAAACCCTGAAATTTATGCAGATATATTAGTTATCGACAAAACTATGATTGCCTTGATGTAGTGATCCTAAATGTGAAACCCAGTCTCCCCTACGGAGTATCTGCAGACACGGAACAAAGGTAAGATGTCTCACATATTTACTTCCTGTTAGCTCTTTGGGTGATTTATTATTAATCGGGCATTTTAGTGTCAAATGTTTGCATTTTCACAGCATTCAGGCCATACATAATTAATGTTATAAATATAAACAGGAGTAGCTCCAATACTGTCATTTTTAAAGGTCGATTTAGGCACTGCAGGAACCCAGCTCCCAGCCTCAAAAACCTCTAAACCCACTTGTTGCTCATCTGTTTGTCAAAACAAAAACGAAAACTAGACTTCAGAAATTAACCACCAACAAGGCTGTGTCCAAAAGTCAGGAGCAATTCTCTGCATGAACCAAGAATTGAGTCTATGGACACTCAGAACCAGAACACTTGACTAAAACGTGATTGGATATGTTTCAAATGTCTACTTCCTGTTCATTTTAGCACAATCTAATGAAAAAGAAGATCAGAAGAATGATAGAAGCTGAACTGAAGTGGGTTAAGGAGAGATACTTCTGAAGAAGTCAAGGCTCCAGAAAGAGACAAAGCAGGTGGAGAAGTCCTGCCTCAAGTGGAGGAGTTCAAGTATCTCAGGGTCTTGTTCATGAGTGAGGGGAGGATGGAGCGTGAGATTGACAGGTGGATCAATGGTCTGGGAATGTCTTGGAGTCCCCCAGGAAAAGCTGGAGGAAGTGTCTGGGGAGAGGGGAAGTCTGGGCATCTCTGTTTAGACTGCTGCTTCCGTGACCCGGCTTCAGATAAGCGGAAGAAGATGGATGGATGGAGATAAGACTTATGGTCAGAATAATTACCCCTGTGTGTGTGGACATACGTTTAGTGGATCTATTAGATTGCTCATACATTACCTTTAATGCTTGATCTATTCACTCTCTTTTGAATGGGCGCAACAATCATAGAAGATTTACTGAAGTCCAATCAGGTTCCTTTGGGTTTTCCTGTTAATTAGAAAGGTTTTATTGAGCAGATTATGACAGGTCTTTACAGTTATGTATACCGTGGTATTTATTTGACTTCCTTTGTTGATTGACAAATGCTATTTTTTGCATTGTCTCATAGTACGTCACACACAACCCGCCCACAAATAACAAACACTATTTTTCTGACTGCACATGCAACGACTCACAGGTAAGTCTATAGAATTACAATCAGGCAGAGGTATCCAGAAAACGTCAGACAATCTCAAGGTCAAAAAGACAAACAATGGTCAAAAAACACTATAATTCACAAAAGTATAGAAAATGAGCTGGAATGCTGACACTGGGGTACAAGACAATCTGGTAGAGAACAACGGGAATGAGCCGAGTATATACACACAAGGAGGGGGAGACAACTGGACACAGTAACCTTTTAATATTATTTTTATTGCATGTTCAATCTTTGCATTTTATCTGTTTTTCATTATTATGCACTTTTATGTACAGCACTTTGGTCAACTGAGGTCGTTTTATAATGTGCTGTATAAATCAATTTGACTTTGACTTTACTTTGACAGGTGAGACACATGTGGGAAGGTAGACAGGAAGTAAAGTGACCTGAAACATGACATAATGGTGAGTAACAAAATAAAACAGGAAATGACAAATATGGAAAACTAACAGCATGACCTCATGAGCTGGTATATATTATGTTTAGATTCAGATGATTTTGATTGATATAAAGATATACATCAAGACAATTTACTTTAGAATGTTTCAGAAATTGGAAGCTGTGTGTTTAGGCCTGTCACCATCTTGTCCAATGCCAGTCATCACGTACAATACCTTCATGCATGTCTTGTGCACAGATCGATATCAAGGAAATCAAGGAGCATTGACTAGAATTCATTTTGCACTTTTTTTTTTTCAAGCAAGTGTGTCTGTGGAATCCGAAACCCTTGTATTGAGCTGAGGGCTGAAAAGACATAAACCATAAATAACTTTGGAACTAGAAATCCATGCAGGTGTACAGATGCTCTTTAAAAACAGGAAATACTGGCTCTGCTGAGGGTCGAGTGAAAGAGAAAAGGTAATATTAAGACAGAGAGAGAACATAAATTATCATGTATTTTGCTCCCTCTCGAAAGTGATTTGGCACAGTTGTCAAAGCCTGTTCAACTTTGGGATCAAAAAGACTTGCAGTTGTTCAGATGCACTCTTTTAGGAGATAACACTAGCTCTACTGAAGACTGAACTAAGAATGCAAAAAGCAAGTAGGCATAAAACAGAAACCTTAATGAAATTGATCTTTTTGCATAGTGTGGAATCTGGAAGTCTTGTAGCTGAACAGATGCACTTTGAGATCAGGAAATACTGGCTCTGCTGAGGGTTGAGCAAATGACAAAAAGGTTGCAAGAATATGGAGACCTGGAACACGAATTATAGTTATTACAGTTCATTTTAAGCAACTGTGGCTTTGGAATCAGAAACCCTTGCTGCTGTACAGATGAGCTTTTTAACCAGTCAGTTCTGGCTCTGCTGAGGGTTGAGCTGAGGACAAAAGGTAGCAAGAAAATGAAGACATAGAACATTAGTGATAAAGGGTCCCTTTTTGGAATAGATTTATAGCATAGTCTGGAACTGAAAACACTTGCAGTTGAACAGATGCTGAGGGTTAAGCTGAGGACAAAAAAAAGCTATCAAGAAAATAGAGACATACACTACCATTCTTCTTGCTCCTATTTCAAATTGTTTTAGCATAGTTGTCAAAGCAAGTAGATCACCGCCGATAATATCCCGGCACAAGCCCTGGAAATGCATCTCTCGACGCGCACGGGAACCCTGCAGCAATTCAGACGGAGAGGAAAAATGGAGAGGTTGATACAAAAACAGTCTGGGAGCACAGCAGGCAAGAGATAGTGTTGAAAAATTACTATTCTGCTGGTGTGGCGCTCCGAGCTAATAGAGGAGGTGAAGGATGAAGACAGGAGAGGAAGAGGAGGCCAGGGCACAAGGACTTCAAAGAGGAAGACAATATGAGTTTGACCTCTGCAGAGAAGGGCAACGGGAATCTGACCCCCAACCTCTATAAAGATACAGTTACGCCAAAACATCCTAAATACAAATGCAGGCAGCCTGGGGAGAAGAATGGGGCCCTGAGGACAGAGGTCTTTTGTCTGCTTCCCTGCAAAGAAGCTATCATAATGAAAATTTTAAATTACTTTATGAATGCTTTGAAAAGTGACTAAATAATTGACTTGAAAAGTTGTCGAGTTCCATCGTTTAAAGAATTGGACATTATTTCAGTTAATGAATACACTGTTAAAGTTGGAACATTGTTTTTCACCTCTTTTCATGAAATGATTGTGACCATGTGATTTATTCTTGATAGATAAAATGCATATATTTTCATATAACTGTATTGATCAATCTCCTCCAAACACATCACAGTGGAGATCAGACCAAACTCAATCAGGGATATTAACAATTTTGTTTCAATTCTTCCACCTCGGTCAGTTAACCAGAAAACACATGTTCATGCAGAAGATTGTCCAATATGACTCTTTCATATGTCACTAATATGGAGTATGGCCCTGACACGGATCAGCGCCTCAGGACGTCGTGACATACTGTGCACAAGCTTGTTGATGTGGTCTCACTCTTCAGTCAGATCCCGGGTTACTTCCTGTAAACTCTGAGGAGCAGGTGAATAATAATAAGGAAGGAATAAGGTGAATATCGATGAACATAAACAGGAATAAAAAGAGGAATGTGTTTGAAACTTTCCGGGCCACAGTGTTACACAAAGATTAGACTGTTGTAGATGTCAACACCAAAATAAATGTGTCTTTTCTCTGGAGCAGCACTGATAAATGGAGCTCAAAGGAGGACATTCTGTGATAGTCAAAATGCTTTCACATATACAGAACCAAGAAATATATGGCCTTTTCTCAACAGGGCTGACACCTCGCATAATCTGGCAAACACCCATTCACGCTCACATTTATGTTTGGACATTCAGATGTTGCAGTTCCCCTACATGGATGTAGCTCAGTCTTTTTGGATGGAATCACCAGTGACTATGATACTATAAAGCAGTGGTGTCCAAAATCTTTTTCCCCCTAAGGGCCACCAAGGAGGGTGAGGTGACCGATTTCACTTCGGTTGTATCTGTTTTCTGGAGACATATGTTCTGTTTTTTAGTCTAGTGTCTATATTATAACCACACAGAAAAGTGGAATGATATCATATGACACAATGGATGCTTTGTTTTAGTTGGATTATGCAGAGCCTCATGGAGTACAAAGAATTGCTCCGTGGGCCGCATTTAGCCCCTGGGCCATAGTTTGGACACCCCTGCTATAAAGAAAAAGACAGGTATGGCTCACCAGGGTAAAGTTGACCTAACTACAGAGGCAAGGTCCTACATTTAAAAATTAATTCAATGTGAATCCTAATATCCACTAAAGGCTGAACCATCTACTATTATGAGTTTTTTGTTTGCCACATTAGACTTTCTTTGTGAACTTTGATCATTACTTTTAATAGCCAAACAACAAACACATTAGCTTACGAGCTCTCTCTTTTCCATAACCCATTTATACGAATCACTCTGCAAAAAAACAACTTTATTAAACATTACTTTACTCTGTTTACTTCTCCAACACGTCACATAACAAAACCATACCCATCTTTACCCTTTCATCGCACATAGCCGCACTTGAGTGGGTGAGCTATGATTAAGATTTCATATCGCCGGTCCCTTGTTAATGACTTTTCTACATAATAACGCACGTCTCCTTTGGATTAATGACAAACTCCAGCCATGATAGAGTCGAGAGTCACCTTCTGTCTAATTGAGAAGCAGCTGATTCGCCCCGCTTGTTCTCGATTATTAGTATTCCTGTGCGTGCCGTGTTTACTGGTTGGAAGTCATATCGGCATAACCATCAGAACTCCGGATCGGAATACTAAACTGCAACGTTCTGCAGCAGAGGCCCGACGTGGCAGCGGTGGCGGTCGGGCAAAACATTTTTCTCATTTCCCGCCGACACCACGGAGAGGAGAGATATTAAAGTCTGGGGAGTGGGCTGTTTACTGGCTCGAGCCTAAATAAGTTGTGCTAATGTCAACTTCGGCGGAGTTTTGAAGGGCCACGTACAAATAGAGCGGGGTGCAGAGAAATGCTGCTGCCTAATGGAAACATAACAGTCTGTTATAATAAAGAGAATATGATCATGATCTGACGGACATAAACCAGTGTTACCAAAACTGAAAGGTCAAATGTTGGTTGTTGGTTTGCATTCACTTGTATTGTCCGTTATACATTTGTACATGTGACTTGTTCCAACATTTGACCACATACTAGTATAGCCTAGGGCAGTATATTCAAAACTGGGGTCCGGGGCCCCCTAGAAGTCCGCAAAGGCCCCCAAAGCCCTTATATCAAGTGTTGAAATGTAACTTGAGATTAATATTATTATATCATATTCAATCACATGTCATTTCAAGCTATTTATAGTTACTAGAGAGTGTTGATTTCAGTGTTTTCAATAGAAATTTTGATTAAATAGGCGACTACGGTTTTTATTTTGACAGAAGATTTCAGATTTAGGATGATTTTGGGATATTGAAGGGGACTTTTGACTTTGGGACTGCCTGGCCTAGGGAGCAGAGAAGCCTGGACTTTGCATTCCCTAGACGTAGGGGTGGGTGAAATGGTGAAAAAAAAAATCGAATTGTGTTAAGATATGACAATCTGCTAATCTGGGAAGAGAACCAAAACTAAACAAGGTCTAGACTAGAACTAAACCTGGACTAAAACATCTCTAGACCAGCTCTAAACCAGGAATAAACAAGGTCCAGATCTAATAAAGGTCTAGACTAGAACTAAACCTGAACTAAAACACCTCTGGACCAGCTCTAAACCAGGACTAAACAAGGTCCACGTCTAAACAAAGCCTAGACTAGAACTAAACCTGAACTAAAACACCTCTGGACCAGCTCTAAACCAGGACTAAACAGGGTCCAGATCTAATAAAGGTCTAGACTAGAACTAAACCTGAAATAAAACACCTCTAGACCAGGACCACAAACCAGGACTAAACAGGTTCCAGGTCTAAACCACATCTAAATCAGGCTTATTACTTGGACCCCACATGCACTAGGGCCCCACATTACTAAGTTACGCCCCTGATAGAGATCCAATTGTAGAAGCGTTTGTAGAATGTGTTGATGTGCAGTATGCATGTCTCTGTGGCCCGGAGGCACTTCTTTTACACAGTTGCATACACACACATACATAGAGCCTGCCTAACATGTTTCAGTGATAATGACAGCTTTTCCTCCGTACTTAGTGAGCCCACAATGACATCCATAGGCTTACTTAACCTTCAGCTCCCATAACTCACTATTACTCACTGTCAGCGGCGTGTCATCTGCAGCCTTTGCTTATTATCCTGTCGAATGAGAGGCCCCTGCACAGGCACCACACTAAGACAAATGACTCTGCTTATACAGTCCGCTCATGTCGGGCGGATGGGGCCGGACTGTAGTGCGGAACAGGCTAACGCAATCACTTAGCTCTGCGGCTGTACTGGACTGTTGATGAGGCTAACAGAATCACTTAGCTAGCTGTGGCTAGCTCCGGAGTGTGTATGTGCGGATGTGTTCGGCAGGTGCGTCCTCTTAAATTAGACCTGATCTCTCTAACCTGCAATCACTGTGGATGAGAAGAGCTCTACACAGGATTTTATTTACACACATTTATCAGACCTTTTTTCTCTTTAAAGGGGTCATGGTAGTGTAGTTAGCATTTCTTACACAGCAAAAAGCCTGTCCACATGCATAAACAGAGAGTGTCTAGCTAAATTGTCCACTGTGAACGAGGGATTGAGTGAATCGATGTGTATGTCTCTGTGTCGGGCCTGCGACTCAAATCCACTCTGTCTAAGGCCCATAGTTGCTGGAATAGTCCCCGGTTAGCCCACTGTGCCACTTCAATATAAGCTTTTACCATAACAACAGTAAACCAACCCTTCAATGTATTTTGCATTTCTATGGTGACTGTTTCTTCTGTGATAGCATGCACATAGATTATTTGGTATTGTAGCCATTCTTCATTATCCTTGACGCTCTCAGAGATAAGAAGTGTGTCTTTGAAATGGCACACGTCTGACCTTGTTGAAGTCATTAAGTCCAAAGTGCCTTCAGCTCCTGTACTGTTGGAGGCTAGTGTGCTAATGTTTTTACCCATACATGATTACAGGCCACTCAGCAGAGCACACAAGCCCCAGCAAGACCTATAGACCCCAATGAAGAAGGCAGGTCTGTGAAAAAGCTAATGACAAATCAGATATGCATGAAAAATGACTTATGAAATAAAGCTTTTGAACTTTAGTCAGGCGATAGAGTGTGATGATGTATTCTTATAGAAACATGTACTTGTTTAGAATCTTAAAGGTATTAGGGAGGTTAGAAAAGTCAATATTACTCAAAATAACATTTACTGTCCATTAGCACTCTAGGTATACTGAGAAAATATGCATTTGGTTGATGGAGGTAGCTCGGTCTATTCTTGGTTAGCTTGCTGTGTCAGTGGCTTTGCTTCTGTACACATGGTGCTAACTAGATATACAATGGCTGAGATGAACACTGAATTAAATATGAAGAGGAGAAGAGAGGAATGGAGAAATGAATTGTACTAGAGTTTTTCTTGATGGATTTCTGTTTATATTTAGAGATACTAATGCTAATTGTGATTGGCATTGATGCTAACGGTGCTATTTGTGTCAACAAGGTCTAGACCAGAACTAAACCTGGACTAAACAGGGTCCAGATCTAATCAAGGTCTAGACTAGAACTAAACCTGGACTAAAACACCTCTAGACCAGCTCTAAACCTGGACTAAACAGGGTTCAGATCTAATCAAGGTCTAGACTAGAACTAAACTAAACTAAGCCCTAAGACCGAACAGCACACTATATTGGCAAGTGACTCGGAAGTAGTTGTTCAAGGCTGCTTTATTGTTAAGTGTGAAATTGACACTAGTTTCTGAATTGTCGCAAACATCCTCTGTAATACCTTTAAAGGTCTCGTCTGGAGGTTTCCAAAATAAGAAATTGGAAATTGGAAAACAAAACAAAAAACAAATGCTTGACCAATAGTTTTTCTTTGGTCCCTCCCGTGGACAGAAACTACTATGACTATTGGTCAGGGCTCTATCCAAAATACTCTGATATTGCTGTTGAGGCCTGGGGAGGGAGTAAAGTAAAATATTCATTATGACAGATTACTTACTTTACGTCATAGAACAGAGGCACATTTTTTAGCATGTTTTTCCGTTCTGGACTAGCCAACACACTGTAATCGATATCATTCTTTTCTCCTGCCTCAAAGTCATGGAGGGTCTGAAACAAAAGAGCTGGTTGCCTCCTTTTTGTTTTGTTGATTGTATATAGCATTAGAGCATAACAAGGCATCTGTAATATTTGTGCAGTAATTAATCAAGACGGAGCTGAGCCAAACTAATATTACAGCATCATTTATGTTGCCATTCCCCGAGAAGGTCATTCAGTGATCACCGTAAGGACAAGGGTATGTTTAAATTGAAAAAGCTGAAATGAGTTTTCTCCTTAGGGTGCATGGATGGATGCTCTTCTTGCATCCTGTGCCTTATGAGTCTGCTCTTTACAGGCTTACCTTAAAAAGTGGACTTCAGCGAGCTTTTTTATATATATGTTTCCACTTCAATCCTGGGGCATTGCACACCCTGAAAGACTGAACTATACAGAAAGTAAATTAGTGTAGCCTGGCAGCCTTGACACCATGAACAAGAACATGACTGATGAGTGGCTCCAAAACAACAGCTATAAAATCATTACTTATAAAGTTTACTTATTTATATAGCTTAAGCAGAATGAATGAATGAATAAATATTGCATTCATCCCCATGTCAAATATGTATAGGCATTTGGCATTAAATACATTGTTCTGCAAAGGCATGCCATGATAGAATACATTACTCTTGAATATGTATGGTTCATTACATTTAACAAATGTAAAATAACTTTGACTCTGAAACATTAATAACATATTCTCAAGGGGATAGAGAAACGTGATGCGTTCACAGGGAGTATTCATTATTTAAAATAGAACAGAATCTTTGTTTTATTATGAGTTCATTTTATTATATTCCTTCTCTATTTGGGGATTGAATTTGATGCAGACCAATGGAGTTCTGGTACTGTCCAAACCTTCGGCCTAGGTCTAGTCATGCTTTGGGTTTGATCCTGGTTTAGACCTGGGTAGTCTAGTCCTGTCTTTTCTTTTTTACAGCCCAGTTAATTCCCTAGTCCTTGGAAAGCCATGTTTTGTATTAGTACTTGGAGAAAATGGTCTAGTTTAGTATTAGTAGTTTTTGGCCCATAGCACTTAAGTGGAGCTTTCCAAATTTGTTACAATGCTTTTATTAAATTGGCAGAACCCAACAGTGAGGATGAATCACTGTTTTTTAACATTTTTAATGACTTTCTGCACCCTGATCCAACTCATCAACTTTACTTTGGAAAACAAAACAAATTGGCAATTTTCAACCTGGCAAATGACAAATATTAGGAATGAAAAAAGCAAGAGAGCATACAAACTATATTTAGTTTTAGTTTAGTTGTCTAGTGGTTTTAAAAATGTTTATGCCTGTCGTAATAAACATAGATTTATTGTTTACATACATCTCTTTTATTGTTTACATACATCTCTATTTGTGAAGCCCTCTGAGGCAACTGTGTTGTGATATAGGGCTATACAAATAAAATTGAAGTCAGAAATGTGTACTGTACCTAAAGCCAGCATTTCTATGAGAGGGGATCTAAAATGGGTTGCAGGTAATTTGTCATTCCATTGGAATGTCAAGTCCAAAGAAAAGTAATAAAAAAGGCTATAGTAAACGATTATCTTTGATTTTTACACTCACCCATTAACCACGGCATATGTAAAGTGAATACTAATTATTTCATCTTCCGCCTATTCCTTGTCACAGGTGCCTGGAGATTTGCTCAGCAACTATGGAGCTTCAGATGGATTAAACCTTGAACAGTGGTCAACTACCTGCAGGCCCGACATAAATTACATAATGCTTTCAGTTTATCGTGTGGAGTGGGCAACAGTCAGTAAACTTAAATTAAATGTAGCAGTTTGAGATTGTGTTAAAGAACTGCACTAGCCTCCTTCACTATGGGTTGGCTCTAGTCTTACAGACTTCATATAGAACTAGGGGTGGGAGATATGGTAAAAAACAAATTCAATGTACATCCAGTCCGATGTTCTTCATAATGTGTGTTGTTTATTTGTTGTTTATTTGAAACATTGTATCATGATTCAACCATCTTCCCAGATTAGCAGATAGTCATAAATTCATAGCACGATTCGTTCACCCACCACATACCATCTTGTAGCTAGAACAGTCACATGTCTAGACTTAATAATAATCCTATGTTATTGTCTAACAGATGACTGCCTCTGCCCCCCTGTACTAAACCCACATACCTTCTTTCTTCTCACAGCTAACAGCACAGCCCAGTACGAGCTGCACCAGTTTGCCCAGTTCAGTCACATCTCCCATCTCTCCAATGAGGTTCACGTCTGGGAGGTGTGCATCTGAGATCTGGTGACCCAATATCTGTATAAGAACACAAGTTAGAGTGGAGGTGTTGCATGAAATAAAAGCAAAAAGAAATGATGATGCTACCAATTATGATTTATGAGTATTTAGGCACAATTCCAATAAGAGGTTCTAGTTAATCCTGGTTTAGTCCTCTCAAGTCCTGGTTTAGTATTTGGTCCTAGTATAGCACATTCACATTCATTGAAACTTAACCAAGCAAATTCTGGGTCTGCCTCAAAACACACAAGACTTATTACCTCCACCAAGAGTGTGTCTGTGTGTACTTTATGCAAAAAACTACAGAATGGATTTGGCTGAACTTGTCAGGGAAGGTCAGGAATGACACAAGGTGAACTTGATTCAATTTGAGGAGTGATCAGGATCACTGTCTGGATCCAGGATTTTTTCCAAAGTATTGTACCAACAATCTCAATAGTCACTACAGAGTCCCCTCCCCCCTCCTCACAGAAAGTGCACAGTAAACAGATGAGCCGCACCAATTTGCAAAACAGTGCAAGTGTATAACATTTTTGGAGGCACTTTGACAGATGAAACTGATGCATTAGTGTTGTTTCTTTGGTTTTGATAACCTCTCGTTGTATTAAGATTAAGATTGAATTAAGGTCATTAATATACTCAGAATCACCGTTTTGTCATTTTTCTCTGGAGGGGTGTCCAGTCCCACAGAATGTTCTACTTTGTACCGTTTTAAGAGTGTAGGAGAAAGTGGAGGTCTGTGCTCTCCGAGTGCTTTCAAGTATTAAGTGAACTCTGCCAAGGAGGTAATGTTTGTTTGTTTACAACTTTACGCAAAAACTACTATACAGATTTGGACAAAATTTTCATGGAAGATCAAAAATGACACAAGGAACAATTTGTTAGATTTAAGAACTGACTGTGTCTACAGTCTTCTTTTTTTCAAAGAATGGTTAGCATTTCACACAAAAACTACTGAATGGATTTGGATACAATTTTCAGGGAAGGTCAGAAATTATGCAAAAACCCACTGATTACATTTTGAGAGTGATCAATAAAAATTAACTGCCTTGGAGAAGGAGGAGTTAGTAATAGATTTGGTTTAGACCTAGTTCTGATTGTAAAATGGTAAAATGTAAAAAAAAGGTACTCGCAAAAATGAATATTTTCTGAGATGGTCCTTGGTGTAAAAAAGGTTTCAGAACCACTAGTCTAGAAAAGTACAATTTTTGTTTCTGTTGGTTTTCCTGAATCACAAATAAATGTAACATTATAAGCCTATGAATAAGATGGGGGGAATGTTGCATGTGCAATCAAAACAAAGAATTCAAACTAAAAGTACTTAATATTAATATTGCCACTCTTAGTTTATGAATATGTGACAATATTGTGATGTTTGCAGTTCAAGGAATGGACATTTAACAAAAAAAGATTGTAGATTAGATTATTTTTCTTTCCTCTTTAAGCAAGCCACTTTCGGGAGTAGGCGTTCATTCAGTATAAAATGTGCATCAACTTACATCATGGTAATACTCCAACATACTTGTCAGAATCTTTTTCATGTTGCTGACCTGGTAAAGAAAATCAAACATTAGATTTTCATTATGGTGTGGACATAATTCTTCTTCACTGCTGAGGGCCATTCTGTCGTATCCCACTGTTTCACTAGAATTACCTTGAGGCGCCAGTTGGCCCCGCTCTCCTCCTTGATCCTGCTCAGCCATGTCTCATTAAACCAAGAGGGGTCACTGTTAATGAGAAGAGAGGACAGGGGCCACATAAATGAACATGCACAAGACGCTACAGGGCTATCTGCTTCCTCTGCTGAGCACCACAACTGTCACTGAGGTTTCCAAGGATACAGGCCACAGTTTGGACAAAAATAGACCAATGCATTATTAAAAGGTCTTGTAATACATGTACCAACTGACCCTATTGGAAAGTATGCATTTGAAAAATATAATAATATCCGTTCAAATTAAAACAAATGAGATAACTATAGAGAGTAGATTTAATGTTTAAGTTTAATAATGATGTGAATGTTCAGCCCGTATTGAAAGCTTTGGCCAATCATATGCTTGAATAAGGATTAATCTCATTGACTGTTGCCCAAGTACAACTTATAAACACTGGATTGATGGCTGGCAATTAAAAAAAATATACAAATATTAACCATTTAAACTTCCACAAGAATCACATGCCTTTCAGAACATGTTTGTAGCAGTTAAACCAACAAGGTACACAGGTTTTATTTATTTTGAATCTTTACACAAGATGCCTGTACAAGATATTATAATTCCTAAAAAATTGCAGCCTTTGTGATATGCTAATTGCAACAATTAAAATTGTGATTCTGATTTGACTCAGATTAATAGTGTAGCCCTACTGCCAAAAAACGATGTTCTAGCTACATGAGCCATTATTGATAGTATAAACATGTTTAAATAAAATGTTTCATGAGCTTGCGGTCATATTTTACACTGAACGACAAGAATTGGGCAAAGTAAAAAGCTAAATAAATATAGTCCATGTTTAACACAATAACATATCACTCTAATACTGAATACAGACAGTCACTGTACAGATCTCAGTAAAAAAAGGATTGTTACTGGAGAAAATATAACTATGCTCATGTCTATAAATATCACTACTAACCATCTGGATTGTTTTTTTTACCTAAAGTGTGCCTAAATAATGGAGCACATAGCAACTTGTATAAACACTGCAAGTTATATGACTCCAATGTTAGCTCTTACATTCTGTGCAGCACATGTGCGATGGCCACCCCACTGGTCAGGTCATACTTGCTATTGCATGAAGGCACCTGGAATGTCTGCAACTGAAAGGGAAAACAGCAACATTTAGATGCTGGTTGTGGTTAATGAGAAGTAATTGGTCAAGACCTGACCTTGTTTAGTCATTGTTTTTTACCTGGTTTAGACACGATTTAGTCCTTTTTCAGACCTAGGTTTACTTCAAGTTTAGACCTGATGTAGCCCTGATTTGACTCTTGTTTGGTCCTGATTAATACACCTTTTGACCCAATTTAGTCCTCATTTATACCCAGTTTAGTCCTGATTTTGTCCTGGTTTATCAGTGCTTGTTTAGTAATGGTTCCTCGTTGGATTCTGATTGAGTCCTTGTTTAGTCCTAGGTTGTTTAGTCTGGTTATGCCTTTGATTTAGTCCTGGTTTAGACTTTGATTTAGCCCTAGCATGTGTGTCCATATGGATTTGTGTGGCAGGTGCATAACAGGTGGCTATTTGATACTTGAGATCTTTTTCATTACTTTAGTGCCACATAATGTCTCAGTTAGCATTGACGTTTACTATTTAGCAACCTCCACTGCTGACACGACGCTACAGATAACAAGGTGACACAAAACAGCCACGTAAACTAGTGCAATCTCACCTAGCCGGTTAGCTTGAGTGGCTGGCTAACTAGCAAACAAAGTAGCTTCTCTTCAAGTTTTTTAACCAGCTCTCGTTTTGCCTCTGCGGTAAAATGACTTTGTCTCGAGTTATGACACAAAATACTTTATGCTAGAGCCAAAGTTTGCATCTCCTTAGCTGTCAAAAGGCTAACAGTGAGTAGCTTGTTCCCAAACTTACCCAAGTTAGCAGCGAGTCACACAATTCTGCTTTATCCATTTTGCAGTGGAGATTTTGATACCAGCAAACGTTTGAGGCAGCGAGTTTTTAGACTTAATTTATTATAATTTTTTTGCGAAGTTTGCCCAAAGCCCTGTCACTTTTCCACGTCAACCATGGCCTCCTCCTGCTGCTGCTGCTGCCCCGGACCGAGCGCGTTTCACCTGTTTTTATCCCAGCGAGCTTCCGTCCCGGAATGAGCGCGTTACCATGGGGACGGACTAACGCCGCGGGTCAGGGGGTCAGCTTGTCTGCTCAGGTTAAAGCGAAAATAAAGATAATAGCCTTATTTGTCTGCACTGTATGCTAATAGTTTTTCAAAGGGTGGTGAGAATTGGACTAAAATAGAGCAGCCTTCACAATTATACTTTAAATTCAAATATTCATAATGTAAACTTTGGTAAATGATGGCTGATCCTTTAAATGTGTAGTCAGTAAGTTTCATAAAATAAAAAAATGCTTTGTCTGACCCTGTTCTATGTTGTAAGTAGTCTGTGATTATATTATTATATCGGTGAAAACAACGTGTCGCCGATATTATGGAATCACGTCGGTGTTCGTTCGCGTCCGCAGATCCAAGGTGTGAACGCGATAACTCAAAAACGAATTGCCGGATCAGTTTCAACATTTGCACACAGGTACATACCATAAAGACGCCGAACTGTATCGATTTGGGTACTTCTTCGATGAATATTAA
>JAVQKC010119689.1:0-50404 GCA_036025475.1 Philypnodon macrostomus
TTCATGAGTATCTTAGCGAGTCCAACGGTTCTTCCGATCCAAAGCATTTCATTGCATTTTCTGACCCTGTGTTGAATATGCATATGACAAATAAACTGAAACCTGAAACCTGAAACCAGTGATGACAAATGAATGAAACTGATCAAGCTTTACCTCAGTCCGCTCTTTTGTTTTGGATAAACGAAGCATGCTCACCTCTTAAAGGGAAGGTCCCTAGATTCAAGTATTAGTAATGCATTCACTTTCTTTAATCCAAAAATTGTACTGCTTCTTTCATCCTTGTGAGTATGCTATTATTCAGATCTTATTGTGTATATAATATGCTGTGGTTAGGTATCCACACCCAGTCCATCGTTAACGCCCTGATTGATTGACATCCACCTTTCATCCAACAAACTTTCACTTTTTGCCAAACTCTTGGTTCATTATTGTTGTACCCACAACTACTTGATAACAGTAGGCAGTGGGCAGTGGCATAACAAGGGGCCCCAGTGCAGGTTTGCTGAACGGGACCCCAAGGTTATAGTTCATGCATCAAATTTTTAATGTATAAAATGCAGGAACAAACTTACAGTGTGTTTGATTCCGAATGCTAAAAAATATTTTTTATTTCTATTTCTTAAATACTTTTATTGTATCTTAACAAACATGGGTTTTCATAGAGCGAGAAGAGCCACTCTCAAGGGACCCTCCTGGGCCCATTTAGCAGCTGCACTGTCTACACTGCCTGATGTTGGCCGAGACAAAAACCTGCTGCTAGTGCTAGCCAACAGACTGTATTTGTTTCTATTGAGGCCTATTATTATCACACCTGGCTACATACCAATTAATAACCCATTTCCACACCATTAATCAACTTAACTTAGAGTGAGCTCTTCTTCTGAGGTTCGTATTGTTCTGCAGGGCACAGCTCACCTCAGCTCCGTCATCACCCTGCAGCTTGTCACCGCCAACATACCTGGCACCGCTCAACAAACGCGACCTGGTATGACTTTAAATGTTAAAAACAATACATGCCATCAGCCATGTACCTGTCTGCACAATGAACAGATGTTTTTCTTTGCATTCTTTCACGTGGCTCTAGTCTCCAGTATCCAGACTTTGCCTCGGGCAGCGCGAGTTTTGCTCCTGCAGCGTGCAGCGTGTCGGTGAACGTGCCGCACTTCTCCGTCCCGCCGCCAGAGGGAGTGTTTCAGGCCCGTTTGGGAGAGTTGGCGTCTGGAGGGTCCACTGCAGAAGAGAGAGGAGGTTTGCCTGATGAGTGCAGTAAGTTTAAAACAACAATCACAAAGTAGGCCTGTATTATATGACTTTAATAACTGCAATAATAACTAACCACAGAAGTAAAGTGTGAGTGTTACTCATCAACATAAGTAACAAATACTCAATATCAAATGTTATCAGTAAACTTGATAAGTTGTTAATAGTAAGAACAGTAGTAGGCATACTAGCAGAACTAGTCCGTAATTATAATATCTGCATATTTGGCTACTCAAACTAGAGAAAACCTTTGCCACTAATGTCAAAATGATGACAATGATATTGAGTATATTCAGATGTATCTGTGGGGGGAAAACACACACAAATAAACAGTTAAATAGAGGGTTGGGTCAGAAAGGGTGTCAATGAAGTGTATCTAGTTACATTAGGCTTTTAGCTCAAAGTCTGATCAGGAGACATTTTGGTACTGTTCTTCCTGTATAGTGGTGGCTTAGTGTAAATGTGCCAATAAAAAAGATTACAAGCTCATCCTTGTCTATTTGGCTGACATGTGGATATTAATGCTGTCAATCACAGTGTTGGTAATTAGCCATGGCTATTCTAAGAAGCTAAGCTGTTCAAACCAAACCATTCAAATGAATTGTGGGAAACTGAGAAGCAGACAACAGACACCATCCTGTCAGTTCACATTATTGCATATTTATGGATTAACAGCAGTTGGATAAAACCTGTTCTTAAATCTGCTGGTCTTATGAGCCACTGTACAACTGTACCACACACAGATGTATATTATGTAAGTATACTCTCAATATAGGGGAAGTAGTCCAGATTTGTACTCAAAATAATCAACAGCAATATTATTACTTTGTCAAAGATACTCTAACACGCTAATTCTGAGCTGTTACACATGTTGGCTACTTAAGCAAAGGTAACCCCTAAAATACATTAAAGGGTATATTTACTAAGAGAGGTATAGTTAGAATATTAGCGTGTACTAATTGTGTGAGTTACTGAGAACTGTGGCAACATTGCACGTGCATACAGTAATATTTAAATGACTGAACTTTCTGATTCTCTTGACTCTGTGGTGCTGTGATCACACAGTGATGTGTATGTGTGTGTGTGCGTGTGTGTGTGTGTGTGTGTGTGTTAACAACTTTAAGCAAAAACTGGATAAAGAATGGAACATTGGCTCTTGTGAGAGAGCCTCTTGACCTTGGCATGGCACCAGAGATTAGCACAGAAACAACAGTAATAGCCTGATAATGCAATGTCATCTGCAAGAAGCTGAAAAGTTAGAGAAAACTTGGCACTATAGCTGCAGTCCTGCAACTTTGACTGCATCAGGTTTTAGGAGTGCATACAGGGGAATATAGCTACCTTGACGGAGGTCTGCATTCTTCTAGTGCTTTGTTACTGGTCTCAAATCCACCCATTATGTTGTATAATTATATAGAAGCCTGTATAAAGCCTTTCATGATATTATCTTTGTCTGATCTTTGTTAAAAACACAGCACTTAATTATTAAACAATACATGAAAAAAATGCATTGTACATAAAATAAAAAAAAACTTCATTATCAAAATAAATCATATTTTTATGGTAAAATGAAAGAAGAAATACTTATCTTTTAACAGTACATTGTATAAACACCCCCAGTTGAGTCAGTGTAGTCAAAGTGATCAGCTGTGAAGAGTCAACCAAGAGCACAGGGTTTTTTTTGCACATGTCACAGTCTATTTTGGATACAGTTAGGTCACCTTTTTACATTTTGCAACATCAAACACACAATATGCATCTAATACAAGCTTTTTTGTGGAGCTCCCACTTGGACTGGATGACAAACTGCCTCGCCTGTTTCTGTTTCAAGACAGGAACAAACCATTCATGACAGTTTTGGGGGGTTTCCAAAACCACTTTCTACTTCTTCTTAGATATAAACAAACCTGTGACACCCTCACAGCCAAACACACATGTTCTCCAATCAGATATGTTGTTAAATGGTGGTAGCCACAATGGTTCCCTGGGTGCATTTGTTGACAGTGCAGGAACAGGCAGGAGCACATCCATGGTTCCCCCTATTTGTTAGATCATCTATAGGTGAATCCATTTCAGCTCTTGAAGCGGATAATTAGTCAAACAGGTAGACACAACATTAGAACATAGTTAAACGTTTGAATGAGTTTATTCTCTTTCTCTGATGCACACACAATGCACATATATGTTTTTTCTTTCATTTTACAAAAAGATATAGCAAATGCCCATCATGAATTACTACTACTACTTTATGTATTACTCTAGAGGAAAATTATGAATAATCTTGAATATATATCCTATGACATGTCTTCACTCTTCAAAACATTACATTGACATTTGTTTTCCAGGGAATATTTTCATCACCCACTCTTCAGACTCTTCTTCAGAGATTCTTCACTTTGCTGAGGTCCTAACAAAACAAGGCTTTCGACCCACAGTAATACTCATAAATATCTTAGATTTTCATACAGCCTCCACATTCATACTTAAGGAGTGTTTTTTTAACATTTCAGGTCGACATCCTTGACACCGCTGTTAACTGCATCAACATCAGTAGTTGGAGAGATGGCTTTCTGAAAGATGTGAGGATTACACTCCTTTTGACAGTTTTATCTTCTCTAATGCTTGAAGTAAAACAATGTGTTATTATTTGACAGCCATCTACTCTGATCATCATTGCCATCAGCCCCAAATATAAGGCAGACGTTGAAGGAAGTTCTGTTGACAACCATGCTCTTCAAACTAGATATATCCATTTTATGGTGAGGAATGTTGTTTTTAGGCTGGCATCTTATGCTAACGTATATAATTCTGTGCTTTCAGATGCAAAATGAATTCATCCAACAAGGCAGTTTGAACTTTAGATTCATACCGGTTTTATTCCTCAATGCATCCCAGGTAAGATGGCATAAACACCCAATGCAATTTTTGGCCCAACTATTAAAATAACATTACATACAATATTTTTGTTTTAAATGTACCCGACATGAAATGTATATCTGCAAAACGGCCCCATACGTCTGCTACAATAGTTATGGAACCAACGGGCACTTTAATCAGACATAGACGATTTTTATATTGTTAACGAGCAATTAAGAGGCCCCGCCCCCAATCCATGACAAATATGGGAAGGGTCTATTTTATTTTTTTTATTTGTCTGGATGTTTGTGAATTATGTTTTTAGCAAATTTCCTAAAACTGCATTCTTCTTTCAGTCTATAGGGGGCGCTATTGAGGTAACAGCCATCAAATTGGTCTGATGTGTTCAGGGCCGGGGGTAGTTAGGTATTTCAGGTTTGAGCCTAATCGGGCAAATTATGTGGCTGAGTTGTAGAGGCTGTCAAATATACCTGACTTCACCATTTCAATCCAAAATGGCCGACTTCCTGTTTGTTATAGGCTGTACCAACTTTCATTGCTCTCTGCCCAAGTAAGTGTGTCCAGGGTCCCATAGGGGTCATAAACATGTGGGCACTATTGAGGCATTCTTTATTTGACCTCTGTAATGTGCCTATGTACATTAAATATACACCAGCATCTTCATGATATGTAACTGTCAAGAAAACTAGGAACTGATTGATTCATTGTCTTGGATTCTAGTTAATATTAGTTAATAACCTGGTGTAGCTCCACAAACATCCCCGAGTCTGTTTGTGATTTGCATGAAAAGACAGAAAGATGTGAGCAGCATACATCCGCCGGTAAAATGGTGGTAATTATCTGCAAGTCACATTCGTACTTGGTTTTCATGGTGTTGCAATAAAACATACTGTATATCAAATGTATGCCCTCTGGTGTTGATACGTGTTTCAGGATATCGATTTTAAAATCTCTCCCCTGACAGGAGCATGTACCCAGCTGGCTGCAGACCACTCGGGTCTACCTCTGGCCTCAGCACACTGATGACCTGATACTGCGGCTGCTCAGGAAGGAGAGATATGTCCCGCCTCCTGTCGCCATGGAGCTCAACGTCATCATCAAACCTGTGCCCCTGTGTGCCACCGCACCCACACTGTAATAAGTGTGTTTAACTGCTGTATTTATGTGTATATTAAACATTACATTTGATTTCTTTGGACATGTCTGGTAGATGCATTCATAATATTAATGCAACTTTCATTTGTATTAATTAGTATTTAAATAGCGTCAGTACTTATAGGCTCAAAGTACATATTGTAAATATTGAATAAAACATGTCATTTTAAAAATACTGAGTTAGTTAGAGTTCGGAAATATATGTGATGTATATAAAGTTAACAGTAGTATGAAAATATGGTACAAATATGGAATAATGTAGCGTTTACAGAGAGTGGTTCTTTCATGGGTAATGCATGCCAGTCTGCGCCCCACCAGGAGAGGGCCCTGTTCAGTTATGTGATCTTGTACACACCCCTCCAGCACCAAAAAAGGCCTGAGAGCGCCTGTGTGCACTGGCCCAGCTAAGAATATCCCAGTCCTTGTGGGGGGATGGAGTTACCTTTGCCCCCCCCCCATGTGCATCCCTGACCTATACCCATGTGAGGCACCAATAACACACGTAGGGCCCTGTCACTGCCCCCCTTTCACCCCCACCCCCCACCCCTGCTCTATGCTTTGACTTTGTCCCTGCACCGGTTCCCTTTGCCGAACCATCGCCAGACCCACCTCTACAATGCTGCCACACTGGCAGCTCCAAATTCACCCAGTTCTGTAAAAAAAAAATTAAAAAATCAGTGAAGACCATTTCTGCGTTGATCTGGAGGAGACCTAAACATTGGTGTATATGGGTCGGCCCATAGACGAGTGAGGAAATGGAATAAATCAACTGAGATTGGGATTTTTTGGAACTAGTGGATGCTAATTGGAATTACTGAAGGTGTGAGACCCCAGTCAGTTCTACATGAGGAGGCTTCGGCCCCAGCCACAAGGACCATACCTGCAATAATAACTCTATGACCATGGCTGAAGGTAGGACTGCTGTTGCCAATGTACACTACTGTCACATTTTGCACATGTATATTTAATTTATTAGATTATTGTAAACAGAAAGTCTAAGCAACAGACATTTGTGTTTTGATGACTAGGCCCTGTTGTGCTGTGTTGAAAGTATGTTGCTATAAATACAGGGTATCATGTATCCAGAGTATTAGCATAGCTCCCTTGTGACCTATGAGCAGAGCTGTGTCTGACGTCAAAGAATGATCAGTTCATAATTGTTGCATACATCTGAGACAAGAATCATACTGGCTTATTGTCTAAATGGTAAAGCATGTTGAAACAGTTACCGTTCAAACCTAAGCAATCACATTTTCTTGATCATACTGGATGATTGTTTAAATGCAACATGACTCACATTAGTTCACTGAAACAGCTGCTGAACACTACTGCCACCCTCAGTTTCAGTGGTGACAATGTCATTAAAGGCTCCACAAATACTTTCCATAATCACTTCCACATACTTCACGTTTTGAGAATGGACAGAGTGACTCATAAGAAATAAAGCAACTGTTGTTAACTATAATTTACTTCTATGTTATTTTAGATTCATAAATGAATATTCAGTTAAATATCCAATGCATTTCAGTAAACTTTCCCCTGTGAGCAATGATCTCTTAAGACCACAATGCACTTTCCTTATGTCTACATTGCAGGACTACTGTTGCTTTGTAGTTGACATGAGGCATTCAAATACAGTGATCAAAGTAATGCACTTTTATATTGAAAACAAAAAAATGCTAGTTGTCCAGAATACCAAATAAACTGAACACAAACTGATTATTATTACTATTATATATTTTCTACAGGTGCACGAGCTGCAACCTCCACAGCCAATGGGTCCAGTGCTACAGCCCAGGGCAGTTCTTTAAAAACCCGGGCCCTAGGGTTGCTCCAGACCATCAAAGTGTCCGTGGAGCTCCTGCTGGCCCTTACTGCCCTGCTGTCGTGGATAGTCGTAGGAGTGGTCATGTTTGATTTTGTGGAATACAAAACTGTGCCTGGTTAGTGTCACGTGTTGTTTTTTTTGGTTTTGTTTTTACATTTTTAAATTATAATACTGTATGTACATGTGTATAATTTCAGACATCCAGCAAATTGTTAGTGACCCAGTACAAGCGGTAAACAATGCTGTTGACGAAGTAACAAGTCTCTTAAATAAATTTCAAGGTCTGCCTGTGATGACTTCATTCTTCTCTGCTCTCCTCTTGCTACAGGGGTTTCAGCAAATGTGTCTTTTATTTTCAGAATGTGCACCTGACTTAAGTGACCCTATGTCTGCTGCCACATATGCAGCTGAGGAAATAGCACACACAAAAGACGGATTTGTTCAATATTTTTCAGATGAGGAGGGTAAGAAAATATATATTTTTTTATCTTAGTGTATCTTATTGACTTTGGCTCACTTTGACTTTTCCCGCAGGAATCTTCTATCTCAGTTATGTTGACCCAGTGGTGATTGGACGACAAGCGTTTCACTCCGCTGATGAGTTCATGAGTGCGGTGGGAGGCACTGTCCAGGACACACTGTGTGCTTCTGTAGATTACATAGTGGATACCATACTGGACATACACAAAGGTATGTAGCATCAATCAGGTGGCCTTACAGCTTTAGGTTTTCTCAAATAAAAAGGTCAAGAATTTCTTGAAATTTACTATCTGATCCTGCTCTGTGATGTAACGTAGAAAATGTGTCTTAATACAGCAACATCAAATCAGAGTTTGTGGGTTAGCACCTTGGTTGAGTTTTTGAGTGGTGTGACAGCCCACACAAACTCAGATTTGATGTTGCTGTATTGTCAATTTCTTATTTTCGTAAAAACCTCCAGACTACACCTGTAATATAAATGTGTTTGATATTCCAAATGCACATGTTTAAAGGTCAACTGTCAAAGGTGGTTGTATAACAAAAGAGTTTCAAAATGTCTCATCTTTTTCACAGGAAATCTGGACCTAAGTTACATAGATCCAGTGGTAATAGGCCGAGGAGCCTTTACTGTAACTAATGACTTAATGTCTGGTGTTGTGGCCAACATCCAGGGTGGCCTCTGTGCCATTGTGGACTCACTTCTGGATGTTGCCAAAGGTACTATTATCACACATATTAGTCTTTATTGTGTCAGATGTATATGAATGACCATGAGCATTTGTATTCTCAGGAACAACAGACATTAGCTTCATGGATCCTGTGGTGGTAGGGCGGAACGCAATCAGTGTCACCGATGACACTGTTGATGGAGTGGTGGGCTACATCCAACAGAAGCTATGTTTTGTAATTGACACGATTATGAACATCACTAAAGGTAACATATAGCTTACTTACTGTATGATGATATTTCTGACAAAGCTTGGTATACAAGTTATACTAAAATAAGAAATAATAACCCGAATATACAGAATATGCATTATCTTTTCAGGATCCACTGACATTAGCTTCATTGACCCTGTGGTTATTGGAAGAAATGCCTTCAGAGTCACTGATGACATTGTGAGTGGAATAGCGAAATACATTCAGGGTGTGCTTTGTGGGCTCCTCGATGTAATTTTGGATACTGTACAAGGTAAGGAATTATAGTTTGAAAAAACATTATAAGTTTTGCAAAATTAGCTGCTTAACCTGAAAGTTATTTGTTGCCAAGATATCCTGGAGGCTGTGGGATTTAGTCCTCTGACAGTTCTGAAGAGCACAGCTGAAATTACCAAGGAACAAATGAGCACGCTTAGTGACTACATCACAACAACAGTCATAGGGGAACAAGGTATGCTATCATAATATATTTTAGCTTAGATTTCAGGACTCATAGCATTTTAAAAAGCATTACGTTTGATTTCAGGGATCTTGCCTGAGGTCTATGTGGACCCCATGACAATAGTTGAAGATGCTGCGTTGGAAGTGTCTGAAACCAAAGACGCATTTGTGGCCTATATGTCAAGCCTGTTTGTTGGTGAACAAGGTATATTGCTATCACAATGGTTTGTGATACGGTATGTATGAGATGCTCATTGTTGTCATTTTTGTTCTTTAAATTAAGTGGAGGAACAGAAGCAAGAAGATGTTGCATCTAAGGAGAAAGAACTACCAACACACATTTTGGAAGAGGAAGAGGAGGAAAAACTAACAACTAAAGAAGAGGAGGAGGGAGAGGTGGAAATATCAACTAAAGAAGAAGACCATAAGGAGGGAGAGGAGGAAATAACTGAAGAACAAGAAGAAGAAGAGGAGGAAGCCAAAATAACAACCGAAGAGGAGGAGGAAGGGGAGGAAGGGGAGGAGGAAATAACAACCAAAGAAGCAGAAGAAAAGGAAGAAAGAGAGGAGGGACAGGAGGGACAGGAGGAGGAGGAACAAGGAGAGGAGGAAATAACAACTAAAGAAGAAGATAAGAAAGGAGAGGAGGAGGAGGAAATAACAAGCAAAGAGGAGGAGGAGGAGGAGGAGGAGGAGGAAAAAACCCCTGACAAAACTCCTGAAGAAGAGGAGGAAGAGGAGGTTGCAGTGAAAGCTGACACAGCAGAGCCATCACCTGTGGAGGAGAAGGAGGAGGAGGGGATCGAAGAAAAGAAGAAGGAAATGGAGGGAGAGGAGGATGAAGCCAAAATAACAACCAAAGAAGAAGAGGAGGAAGAAATAACAAAAGAGGAGGAGGAGGAGGAGGAGGAGGAGGAGGAGGAGGAGGAGGAGGAGGAGGAGGAGGAGGAAATAACAACTAAAGAAGACGAGGAGGAACAGGAGGAAAAAATCCCTGACAAAACTCCTGAAGAAGTGGAGGAAGAGGAGGTTGCAGTGAAAGCTGACACAGCAGAGCCATCACCTGTGGAGGAGGAGGAAGAGGATGAAGAGGATGAAGAGGAGGTGATCAAAGAAAAGGCAGAGGAGGAGGAAGAGGGAGCAAAGGCCGATGCTGTAGAGCTGTCACCAATGTGGAGGGAGGAGGAGGCAGTGAAAGCTGACACAGTAAAGCCATTAGCTGTTGAAGAGGAGAAGGAGGAGGAAGAGGAGGAGGATGCAGTGAAGGTTGACACTGTGGAGGCAGAGGAAAGGAAGGAAGAGGAGGAAGAAAAACCTCTGGGTGAACCTGCTGTGGACCACGTGTCAGCTGTAAAGCCCAATGTCAGTATTCATGAGGAGAAAGAAGATGAAGAGCCAGCCCCAGCCCTGACCACTGTGGAGCATGAAGACTTTTCTGACATTGTGGATGATCATGACGAAAACAACAACAACAGTGAGAAGCTGAAGACTGAACCTGAGAGGAGGAGGAGGCTGCACTTACCACCCCACAGACGACGAAGAGACACTCACAAGGAAAAACATGTGGAGGGACCACCCATGAAAGGTACAAAAAGCAGTGAGTTACTTTGAATACTGGGTGGTGGCATTGACATAAATATCAACTAGAATCAACTAGAATTTTCTAGTAATAGCATTTTTGTGTGTGATCAGTGTGAATTGCAATTTTAAAATTGTTGCTATATTAGTTTTTACCTAATTCAGCATTTTTTGTATTGTTTACAATACATGCTAACATGTCATCAAAAACTTAATCCTGAACCCTTTATCAAAATAGGGATTATGATTAAGACAATAATTATGTTGACAATATTGTACTTTACCATTTTCAGATGAAAAACCTGAAATTTCTGAAGATCAGCCCCAACCTGAAAAGTCTTTGTCAAAAATGAAGGTATCAGAAAAGAAAAAAGAACCTAAGGCAAAGGAGAAGACACCCTCTAAATTAGAAAAAGAAGAAAGGGAGCTCAAGAAACTTGAAATAAAGAAAGAAAGGAAGCATCTAAAAGAAAAGAAGGCTGGAAAGATACCACCAAAAGAGAAAGAATTTCTCATAGACGAGGCCAAAACTCCGGAAAAAGAACCTAAGGAACTCAGGGAAGAAGATTCCGAAGAAAAGCGAGTAAAGGAGGATAAAAGAACTTCCAGAAAAGAGAAGAGAGCTTTGAAAAAAGAAAAGGCAACACACAAAGAGGAAAAAGAGCAGCCTTCAGAAATAAAGGAGATAAAAGCAAAAGAACTCAAACCATCTAAAGACAAGAAACCAAAGAGGGAAGCAACTAAGACAAAAAGGGTTAAGAAAATTGTCAAAGATGACGACAAGAAGTTTCCCAAAAAGCTTGAGGATGAACCAACAGTTCCCAAAGACAAGAAAGATGAGAAACCAGCAACGAAGCCTTCAAAGGACAAAGGGGAGAAAAAGAAACTGCTAACAGAGGATGACGATGTGGTCAAAGTTACTAAAGACGAAAAAGAAAAGAAGCCCCCAGCAGAAATGGCAAAGTCAGAAGAGAAACCACCTAAAAAAGAGGCAGGGGAGAAGGTAACTAAAGACAAGACAAAAGAACCAAAAGAGCGTAAGAGGCATCTAAAAGGCAACAAGGAACTTTCCCAAGACAAGAAGAAACCTAAAGAAAAAGAGGTCAGAGAATCCAAACCCAAAGAGAAGAAACCTCTTGAAGAAATAAAGCTGAGAGAAGCTATTGAAGAGAAAAAAGAACCACAAAAGCCTTCAAAAGAGGACAAAAAAGTAACAGCACCTGAAGAAGATGAGGTGAGGAAGGCTAAAAAGCAGGCCTCTAAAGTGAAAAAGAAGGAAGCAGCACAAAAGGAACCTTCTAAGGTTAAAGATGCAGTGAAGCTGCCTAAAGAAGTGCAACCCCCAAAGAATGAGACAAAGATTCTCAGGGAAAGAAAGGTCATCAAAATGCTCAAAGAAGAAAAGCCCCAAAAGAAGACCAAAAAGGAACCAGTGGAGGGAGTACCTGACAAGCCTTCAAAATTAGAAGAGCCTTCCATAGATAAAAAGGAAGTTAGCCCAATCAAAGAGAAACCCAAAGAAGCCCCTAAGATCAAAAAGGAGAAGAAAGAGGTGAAAGAACCCCCTAAAAAGGAAACAAAGAAACCCAAAGAAAAGAAAGAGACTGACATCATAGCACCCAAAAAAGAAAAGCCCAAAAAGAAGTCAGAAACGGAAGCAGTGAAGGAAGTAACCAAAAAAGACAAGCTTCCAAAAGTAGAGAAACCCTCCGTTGATAAGAAAGATGTGTCACCTGTCAAAGAGAAACCCAAAGAAAAGAACGAAGTAAAGGAACCCTCTAAGGTTAAAGATGCAGTGAAGCTGCCCAAAAAAGTGCATCATCCCAAAAATGAGACAAAGATTCTCAGGGAAAGAAAGGAAAGGGTAATCAAAATAATCACAGAAGAAAAGCCCAAAAAGAAGACCAAAAAGGTTCCAGTGGAGGGAATACCTGACAAGCCTTCAAAATTAGAGGAGCCTTCCATAGATAAAAAGGAAGTTCGCCCGATCAAAGAGAAACCCAAAGAAGCCCTTAAGATCAAAAAGGAGAAGAAAGAGGTGAAAGAACCTTCTAAAGAGGAAACAAAAAAACCCAAAGAAAAGAAAGAGACTGACATCATAGTACCCAAAGAAGAAAAGCCCAAAAAGAAGTCAGAAAAGGAAGCAGTGACGGAAGTAACCAAAAAAGACAAGCTTCTAAAAGTAGAGAAACCCTCCATTGATAAGAAAGATGTGTCACCTGTCAAAGAGAAACCCAAAGAAAAGAAAGAAGTAAAGGAACCCTCTAAGGTTAAAGATGCAGTGAAGCTGCGCAAAGAAGTGCAACATCCCAAAAATGAGACAAAGATTCTCAAGGAAAGAAAAGAGAGGGTATTTAAAATAATCAAAGAAGAAAAGACCAAAAAGAAGGCTGAAAAAGAAGCAGTGGAGGGAGTATCTGACAAGCCTTCAAAATTAGAGGAGCCTTCCATAGATAAAAAGGAAGTTAGCCCAATCAAAGAGAAACCCAAAGAAGCCCCTAAGATCAAAAAGGAGAAGAAAGAGGTGAAAGAACCTCCTAAAAAGGAAACAAAGAAACCCAAAGAAAAGAAAGAAGTAAAGGAACCCTCTAAGGTTAAAGATGCAGTGAAGCTGCCCAAAGAAGTGCAACCTCCCAAAAATGAGACAAAGGTTCTCAGGGAAAGAAAAGAGAGGGTATTTAAAATAACCAAAGAAGAAAAGCCCAAAAAGAAGGCTGAAAAAGAAGCAGTGGATGGAGTAACCAAAAAAGACAAGCTTCCAAAAGTAGAGTCAAAACCTCAAAAGGAGAAAGAACCTTCCCTAGAGAAGAAAGAAGTGAAACCTGCTAAAGACAAAAAGAAGCCCAAAGAAGAAAAAGAAATAAAGGAATCCCCTAAAGCTAAAAAAGAGAAAGAACCAGAATCAGAGAAGAAACCCAAAGAAAAGAAACATGTTAAGGAACTACCTAAAGTTGACGATAAGAAGATTCCCAAAGAAGAAGAAACACAATCACATAAAATCATTAAAGAAGAACCTAAAGAACCCAAGAAAAAGGATGTCAGGGAACCTTCTAAAGATAGGGAACCTGAAAAGAAGACCCCCAAGGAAGTTCAGAAACCTCCTGAAATTGAAATAGAACTTTCCAAAGATGTCAAGGACGAGGTAAAGAAACCCAAACAAAAGAAGGAACCTCTTGAAGATAAGAAACCTCATCTGGTCAAAAAGGAAGAAGACACCACGGTCAAAGAAAATAAGGAAGTGAAGAAAGCTCCTAAGGAAACTAAACCACTTCCAAAAGAAGAAACAGAGAACCTAAAACAGAAGCCCCTAGTAAAAAAGGAGGCAAAGGCAGCCCCCAAGGACAAGAAAGAAGACACAAAAGAAAAGAAAACACTCAAAGGAAAGCAAGAAGCACCTACAGTTGAAAAGGAGGACAAGAAGCATCCTAAAGAAGAAGACAGAGAAGAAGTAGAATCTCTTAAACCGAAGAAAGAACCAAAGCTTCCAAAAGAGGAAAAAGAAATCCCCAAAAAAGAGAAAGTTGAAAAGAAAGAAGCTCCTAAAGAGGAACTAAAAGAAAAGAAGCTTCCCAAAGAGCCAACTAAGGAACCTCTCCCCCAAGAAAAGAAAAAGACTCCTGCCAAACACAAAGTAGAGGAGAAAAAGGTTCAGAAAAAAGAACATTTGAAAATTGACAAAGAGAAGAAACCCAAAGAAGAGAAAGAAGCAGAACTCAACAAAAAGGAGAAAACAGTAAAAGAAATTGCAATTCCTAAAGATAAAAAGGAAAAGATACCATCAGAAGTAAGAGAAGCACTCAAAGAAGAGAAAGAGAAAAAGAGGCCACCAAAAGAAAAGCCAGAAGCAAAGGAGGCAAGAAAAGAGGTAAAGGAAGAGATCAGTCCTCCTGTAGAAGAAAAAGAAAAGAAGCCCTCCACAGAAAAAGAAAAGAAACCTTCTAAAGAAGCCAAAGAAGAGAAGAAGGCACCCAAAGAGAAGAAAGAAGCTGCTGCACCTCCCAAAAAAGAAAAAGATGTAAAGCAACCTTTTGAGGAAAAGAAAAAGTTAAAACCATCAGAGGAAGATAGAGTGGCCAAGGGAACCAAAGGTCTGTTTAGCCTCAGATCTAGTGATGACAGGGGATAAGACTACCTTACTAAATAATCCGGTTTTATTTCAGATGTTCCAAAAAGAAGGCTAATTCGGAGGGTCCGAGTAATCAAAAAGGATGTTGTATCAGTGGTGAAGAAGGAACATCTTAATGTTACTAAAACAGGTGAGTACAATATTTAAGCCCAAGGATGTTTTTGCTGACAAGCATGTTCCACGGCAATGCTTGTTACACATTTTTTCATCAATACTCATCACATATTGTGTGTGGGACAGAAAAAAGCATATTGCAAATCTTGCACTTGATGTCATGTGTTTGCATATATATACACACAAGCAACAGTCATTGTTATTAATAAATAAATAGCCCAACCTCAGTCCATCTGCATTCACATTTGATACAATTTTGTTTCAGAAGTCAAAGCTCCAAAGGACAAAGTAAAAGCAGTTCCTGTAAAGCCAGGTATTCTACATTTGATCTGTATCTATGTATATGTATGCAAAGTAATTAATTTCTGATAATCCCAATAATATATTTTATGTCAAACTCAAATAAGAACCAGTTACCAAGAAGACCAAAGCTGCTCCAGTAGTTAAAGGTGGGTGACTCGAACTAATAATAATAAGCAATGATTCTTACCATTTCTAATTTCTCACAGATGCTGAGGCTCCACCCAAAAATGTGTCTCAAACTAAAGAGAAAGTGACGGTCCAGCCAATAAAGAAAGGTAAGCTGTCTTTTTTTTATAACCATAACCCAACTGTCATCTGTAAATCCTATTATTATTGTTACTTAGTGCTGGTGAGGCCAAAAGAGATAATCAAAGCGGTGACAAGACAAAAAGGTAACAGCCTAGACTATAGTATTAACCTGATCTGACACATTGTATTATAAAGCTAGTGTTTTCAACAAGCAAACTGAATGGTATTCTGTATTCTTTATCATAGTATCTGTGTCCAAAGTGAAACGCCCATTAGCTGTTAAAAAGAAAGGTACCTGGATCTGCTGTATGGTGTACAGCTTTGTAGTGATCTGTAGAACATCCTTAATTGGCAGATGTGTGTCATTAACACTGAATATACAGTAATTTAATACATGTCCATGGTGCCATAGTGCATGTGAGCAAAAACATTAGTTGATTGTAAAAAATACTTGCTGTATTTTGGCAAGGAAAGACCACAGTACTTCTTCAATAAGCAATTGGAATTTCCCATATTGTAAGTTTTGTAGAAACATGAATATTAGCTAGTGTCTTGATAAGCTAGATGCTCTTTATACACAAGCATTTTGGTAAGTCAGTTTTATTTGATCAAAAATAGCCTCCAGCTTTCTCACTCCATCTGTCATCTTTGACTCGCTACCAAAGTAAATGACTGAATATATTGCTTCCTTCATGATTCGTAAGGACCATATGACTAAAATAATTTGTATGCCATAGTGCATGATAAAAAGTAGATGCTGCTGTTATTAACTGTCCATTCTTTTATTTTGTCTTCATTCTAGAAGCTGACACTAAACCAGTCCATGTCAGAAAAGGTACAGTTCTCTTTTGCATGATATATTTATTGCTATAGTATTTTAGATTGTGAATTTTGTTGATTAGTATATATTGAGATTATATAATATAGTTTGGATTCTAGGGTTATGTGGAGGTGAAGTTCTATTATTATTTCTGAGTGTAATGAAATTATTCTCCCTGGTTGCTGAGCAGTGCTAAGGGGAAAGCCCAAGCCTGTCCGTTTACTCAAAGGTACAAGAATGGTGCTAACTTTGTCACAGACGCTGTGGTAGGGCTGAGCTAATTCCTGGAATGGCTTTGAATAGAGCTGTAGATCAGAGTATTGTTGGTCTGTGCTGTATTGAGTTTCTAAACACTTGTTTCTCTTGCAGAAGTGGTGGCTCCTAAGAAGGAAAAACGGGTTGCTGTGAGGAAAGGTACAGTAACACTGATGTCAGTATTTTAATGGTATACATTTACAACTTTTGAAGTTTTAGTGAAAAGTTCAAAGCTATGTCCAGATGGTAAGATTTAAGACACCCTCAGTGGACATATGCATTTATTTAGTACATTATTAATAAGGATTTATAGCATAATAAATGTTTTATTGTTGTATTATTGTCCCATTATTTAGCTCGAGTGAAACGTCTATTAGCTGATCTCAAAAAAGGTATCTATATAGTTCTAGTAGTGCACTGTAGAGCTTTGTAGTGGCCAGTAGTAGCAGGCCTACTGCATTTTGCTCAATTGTAATTGCTACAGTCTAGTGGTGCATTTTCTTTGTGAAAAAATATATTTTACAAGATAATTTGTTTTGTTAGAAAAACTCATTGAGAAGAAGAAGTCCAAAGAAGAGAAAGGTAGGTGTAGTTATGCTAGTGAATATTAGTGAGAATAGGCTCAATACAGTAAATGATGTGTCTCTGCTTGTGCAATCCTGCAAGTTGAAAAACAATGTATTCAAATGTTTTCATTATTATTATTATTTATTTAATAACATATAGACATATTTGTCTATTGCAGAAGTAAAAGCTCCTGAAGAGAAACTGGAGCCTGTCAAGAAAGCTGTCAAAACAGAAGAAACAAAAGGTAATACAGAGTCTTGCTGTTTTGCATTAAAAAAAAACATTATCTTGGATTAATGCATGTGTTTTCTTGATTACAGCGGCTCCGGTGACAGAAAGTGTTACTGTGGAAGGTACGTACAAGTTCCCTCCTGACAAATGAAATATCACAGGAGCATGTTCACAGTGGGTGGGACGTGCTGTAGTTCATTGATGGTATTGTGCTGTGCTCCCCTGTGTCTCCAGAAGAGCTGCCCTACTTCCAGTGTTTCTTTGTGGATGAGGACGAATCCCAGTTTCCATTCTATGCCTTCTCACCGCTGGTTTTCTGAAGAGTCGGTGAATACAGGGGTTTACACTGATCTCACTGATATGTCGTGGAGGCGGACACAGCCCGATGGAAGAGGCTGTTCAGTAAGGACACGCCCACTGTAGAGGGGTGACCTGAAGTGACGTCCGTCTATAATGTTTCCAAACTTTGGTTGAGCTCTCATCACAGATACATGCAGCTAGTGTTATTACCCTCATTTCATTCTATACCATACAGAAGAAATAAATATTATTATTTTAAATGGAACCAGTCTATCATCTGTGGAACATAATTACAGCAACTATTACTGTAATCCTTTTTATATATATATATAATATTATATTTTATGTATATTTCACACTATTGACACAGTATGTGTCAAAAACCAGGAACAACAATACAAACCATACTTGAAAAGTATATAGTAAATATGAATATCACTACACTGCGCAAACAGCCATTGTAGTTCTGTTTTTTTTTTGTTTTGATTTTTAATTAAAGCCCTATATTTTTATAGGGAATGACCATGCACTGTATTTGAGAGCTCCCAAACACAAGTCTTATGGTTATGCACCATGTGTGCCAGATATTTTATTTTGGTGCTAGAAGTTGTCTGAACTCACAAACTGGGGTTTGTGTGAGTGCGTTCAATAATTACATGTTGAAACATGTTGAAACATTCACTTCCCCATTTGTAATTCATGAAGGCATTTTAATTCTTTGTCATTTAAACAAATGGGAGAGAATGCGTTTTCAAAGGTTGAGAACTGTTATTCTGTTACACAAACGAACATGACGTTTAGTAAATTAAGCACAAGTGCTTAATTAACAGCAACGTATTAAAAGACCAAATTGTTGTTGTGTAAAAATATAGTTACAGAATGTAGACAAAGTGTAAGGAGATTTTGTCACAGAATTCTTTCTGTGCATTCACTCTGCAGTCATCATTTCAGTCGCAAGTCATAATTGTAAAAATATAGACATTTATGACAATTTGACACATATGTGATGTTGTAAGCACTAATTTTGATGTGTTGAGTGTAAAATGGATTTTTTTTTATTTTATTTGTGGTTAATTTAATTTTCCAGTGAGTGTTGTGTTGATCTTTTCTTAGGAGAACTTGTATGCAGCTGCACACTCTTATTTTTATTTGATTGTTAATGTTGTTTTTATTGGGAAATCATTTACAAAAACAGAAAGAGCCCATCCAACATTGGGTACAGGAGAATGTAGATTAGGTCATTGGTATAAGATAGGTGCAGTATAAGGGCACGGGCCATCCTCCACAGTTTGTGAGTGAGATTCACCTCAGCACATTCATCCCATAAGACTGTTGAACACTGACGACTGATTCAAAATCAATAATGAATTGAATTAGACAGATGTTGCAGCATCAGCGGCACAACTGTATTTACAAGTTATATGTGCTTTAAATTTTGTTACAGTTTGTTTAATTAAAAGCAATGTATGCTACTGGCAAAATATGAATGCCACTGTTTTACTAGCCTGGCCATCCGTGACTAACTGTTTTTCTATTTTATACAAAGCTGTTAGTCTGATCTCTCAATTATTGCATTCAATTTCAGTGGCGTCGTTTATCAATGTATAGTAAACCGATTAGAAATACCAAACATAACGCTAAAAAGCGACACATGCATGCACTCAGTTTGTTGTTATCAAGGAAGTTATGTTAGCAAAGTTTGATCATGACAGGCAACAAAACACACGCCGCTGCGGCTCGTAGACGGCTCCTGAATTGTCTGTCCACAAAAAAAACGACAAATGGTTCGCTATGAGCAAGGGACCGGACAGCCAAAACGATCAAACATGTTCTGATCCAAGCTATTTCAAGAAAGGAATTTGCATTACATGAATTTAATTTGTGGATAAATCCGTGTGTTTGTAAATTGCATGAGTTGTTTTAAATGGTTCTTTTTAAAAATGGTGTAATTTTAAATGTGCCCTAATCTCTCACATTGATACTAAATTGTCTGCCCTAAAAACACCACAAATGTTGTATGTTTGGTGATAGCCATATATTCAATATATTAAACACAGACATGTGCATGTCTTTTGATTCTCTTGTTTTTCCTCTTTTGATAAATAGTTGGCCTATAATATTTCACATATGAGTAAGTACATAACAAAAAAAGTCCCTTAAGGAAAAAAGGGAAAGTAACTCATTAGTCAATTGACTAATGAGTTACTTTCCCTTTTGTGATCAGTTGTGAAATAAGTAGTAATACAGTATATGATTGAGATTATAATTGCTAATTGCAGAACAAAGATTGCAGAGGTTGGACAGAATATGATTAAAGGTTATATGAGGTCATTTTCCCAGACTGCCTTTCTCTGCACAAAGCATTTCTGGAAACAGTGGGGGCAGAAAAGACACATTACTGGGGTAAGTTTCCTTTTAGTGCTGCTAAGATTTGGTCAAAACATTGTTTTGTGAGAATGGTTTTGTGGTTCATTCAAATTAATTCATTGGACTAGTGCCAAATGAGTTCCACTCAAGTTACCCCAGTTTCTTTGTGGCGCCACACATTCAAACGAGGCCAAACACTTGGCAGCAGTGTGGTCCAATGGAAGAATGAGCACTTATAGAGAGCACTGTTCAGTAGGCCAGTCACAGCAAACAGTGCACATTCATTCTCCCTCTGTGGGAATGAAGAAGCCAGCACAAAAGATGAAGCAATGCTTTCAAAAAGGCTGAAAGAGACAAGAGCGTAGTGCATTTTTGCTCTAGATTACAAAGGTTTATTGACACACTATTTATAGACAGTGGTCTTGATTGGATTGATAGTGGCCTGATTCTGAACAGTGCTCTGCCTCATGCAGAAGACACATTCACTCACGGTTGGTTCACACCATCGAATGATGTCTCTACGTAATGGCACCACAATTTAAAGCGGATTATCCCACAGTGTGACATCACCGCCCCCACCTTCTGCATCCCCTCAGCTCTGTCCCGAGCCATCTGGGGGTTACTTCAGGGCATTCCCTCTGTGAGATGTGCCTGCCCCAAAAGCCTACAGCTGTCACCTGGACATGGCCTGTCACAGCCATCGCTCTGTTCCCACACTTCACCATCGCATGAAAAGAGAAACGGGACAATTTGCACTTTGAGCAAGTTTTAGCTTTATTTGTTGCTTTAACAACATTGATACAAAGGATGAAACGGTTTAGTCTTCAACATAAAATTGATTGAAAAACGATCTTACAAAACCTTTTGTATAGACCATACATTAAAATAGCCCCACATACAGATGCTGTTGGTTATGCTTTCTCATATGTACGGACTGCCTGGACTCCCTCAAAATTCAAAGTCTGTAAAACATGCAGAAACATAATTAGTCAGCATTCATTTGCAAGAATCCAGAAAAGCACACATTTTTAGATACTAAGTTTAGATCATTGGAAAGCACATCCAGTGATTATGTGAAATATCAAAAAGTCATGTTTTGTAGCACTTTTCAGTTTGCAAGCTTTTACAACTCCAAAAGCAAAGTCCCAGGTCGATAAATTCACTTACCATAACCATTTTCCCATCCTTGATTTCTCTGACAAATTTAGTCTCTTTGCCATCCCACTTCTGGACCTGCACAAAAGTGTCTCCTTCCATAGTAAAAATAGACTAAAAGACAGAAAAAATATATTCAGAGGATGTTATTATTTGTAACAGATGTGTATTAGTGAACATACTTTGACATGGCGGTCATCCGGAGTGGTCTCATCAAATTCCTCTCCCAGTTTGGCAGACAGCTCAGTGTTCCTAAAGGTGCTTAAGGTCTTCACTACTACTTTGTCCCCATCTTGGCCGATTACTACAGTGGGTTTGGTCACATTACCCACTTGCCTTGTTGCAAAACCCACACCTAAAACAAAAAGATATCATATTTTTGCATAATTTTAGCATTAAGTATGATACCTAGCTAAGGGAGCAGCATGGTGTCAATAATGAACGATCAAGCTAGCAAATTCCATCAATTAATTTCAATTTGCCAACTCACCCAAGGACTTCATATATTCGTCAAAGTTTTGGCTGTCGATAAGTTTCCATGTAGCGCAGAAAGCTTCCATTTTTGCAGGTTAATTGACAGATTGCAGTAGTTTATTGAGTACAATAAGACAGGTTCTCGTCCAAAGCAGAGCACTGACCGTTGTCGGGATTAATACTGACCGCACGAGGCGGGAATAAGGATGCTCATTGGACGCTTCAGTCTCGAGCCGCGCTGTGATTGGACGCTCGGAAATCAGACGCTCAGCTATTGTACAATTAACAAAGTCGTTTCAGATGAGTGAAGTTAGCCTTTGTTAAGTAATTTAATTATCAGAGCGGGTTAACGGCTGACAAAAGAGACATAATGTATAGTGACTAACAACCATTTACTCTCACATTCTTTTACAATAGGCCCAATATTTCCCATGCATGTGTATGCGAGTGCCCAACTCACATACACATGCATGTCTTTGGTCTGGAAGAACTCACAGTACACCGAGGACGTGCAGATTTTGAGACATTTTATTATAGCTAAGATAAAATATGGCGATATAAGGATGTAGAACATTTTTACACTACCAAATGTTTATTATTATTGCATGTGTAACATTTCACATTGCAATTGTTGGCGTGAATAAAAGCCAAATAAATGCATAGGCCTACTATAACAAAAATCTATAGCAAGCACTTTCGCAACTCAATACACAAATCGTACCTTGTTCACAAACACAATTCCAGTCACATATTACTCTGTAAAGTATGTACAGTTTTTTAATTCCCTGAAGTGCATGCAAGAGCCAGTCCATAGAAATAATTAAAAAACACTAAAATGCTTTCATACTATAGTAGAAACTAGGCCCACGCTATCAGGTATGACTTCACTGTGCCAAAATTCATGAGATTTTGTTTATGTTCATCAAGATTAATGGCTTAATTAAAGTGTTTAAGGGCATTCATTCGTTAATTAATTGATTGTCATTAATCGTAGAAGTACCACAATCAATCCAGTTCAGCGATATTGTTGTGTTCTCAGCTTAAGAGCATTAATTAATTACTTAATTAATACTCAACACAGAATTACCCAAAATCAATCCAGTTTGGTGTCTTTATGATATGTAACTGTGTAACAACATTGAATGTGATCTGGCAACTCGTTTTTGCATGATCATGCTCACAGCTACAATCTGCGGATGTGGACAGCGGTGATTCCTTAATATCCCAAACTCTTGTTTCGCCGATATAATTACAATTGAATTCATATGTCTAGACTGGCTTGGGTACAAATAGCAAGTAAACATTAATGTGAAACTTGACAAAAGGTGCATTATTCTATTTAATCCTTTTATAAACACAGCTTCACTTCAAGAAAGCAAAAAGAAAAACAGAATCTGCTTATGTAGTGTAAAAAGATGTAGAGCAGCCTTGAGAGAGGAGGAGAGTGAGGTAGGGAGGACAGAGCAGCTCCAAGCTCCTCTGCATTAAGGCCATTCTCCCCCCTCTGTGACTGTTTATTCAAAATAGCTCCTTTGGACTGACTTTATCTACGATGTTGACTGGTTTAAAAGCAACAAGATATTACAGTATGATAATGACAGGTGGAGCCTGAGTTTGCCACCATGACAATTTATACAGTTTTGATTAATAACTGTACAAAAAAATGAGTTTGTCTAATAGAGGCATCATGTTTAGTCTGTAAATTAACAGAACAATACTGAAGGTCACAGTGTTTTGATGAAACTGCTCTGTAGAAATGTACTGTCCATAATAATACAGAAATAGGAAGCAAAGTAAGTCAAGTAGACAAGGCAACTTACAGTAATAGATCATTAGTGAGGGATGTCATCTCCCCATCTGGAACCAGGGCCAAAGCCTTAAATGTTATAGGAAACTATTTGCATTTAATCTGCATCTAAAGATTGATTTGTCCATGCAGTAACTGCTATCTGAACTCCCCCACACTGATTGACAGCGCCACTTCTGGTTTTCTAGATTTGGCTTGCCCACCTTTCTTCTTTTGCTCAATGCCATTGACGCCTGCAGCCTGGTCACTGTAAATGCACAGTTAATGAATGAATAGGAAAATGACAGGTGCAAAAACATTAAATCGGATATTTACAAAAATAAAGAAAAACATACCCTTTTTGTAACTCACTGGCTTGTTCTCTGAGCCTCTGCTGACTCAGCTTGTCCTCGACAGTGCAAAAATCCTTGTTGCTGTCAATGAGCAGGTTCTGGAGAAAATAGGTTACAACATTAAACCACTTTCCAAAACACATAAAAACAACATAAAACCAGAGAGAGTGTAATACCTTGATGCCTATAGTGTCTCCATCCTTCAGTTGGTATGGGGCGCCCAGTAATGATTCTGTCCTTTTCTTCTTCTTCTTTTTAGAAAATTGCTGATTCTGGGAAAAATACGAGCATTAAAATCAGAACAACAGAGTGAACAAGGGAGTAGAATTAGAAAGGTCCAACCAAATGAAGTTGGCAAGTGGGTGGGTAAAATAATGTTCTGAGCTGAACCATACATTTACAGCATCATGTAGACTAACATACAACAATAACAGTAAAAATACTTCATCTTACCCAGCTAGATATTTCTTCCCATGTGTGTTTTTCAGGCTGGAATTTAGCCAGCAGCAAAGAGTCAGGAGACAGCCCATAGTGAGCAGCCAGACAGGTTCGTAGGGAGCGAGGAGAGGAGTCCCGGGCCCCATCCCACACCAGCTCCTCTGAGGGGTAGTACTGATTCTCCCCGGGGATGCCCATCTTCACATTCAGCACCATCTCTTTAGGCCTTGGGTCAAAAACATGTGTAAGCTTTTCAAAATCAGGGTTATCTGAAACCCGATGAACGCAGAATCTCACCCAAGATCTTCCTCTCTTAGAAGCTGCTGCACACACAGATCTGTTCCATTGGTTAGCTTTAGCTTCCTAAAACAGGACCAAAAATATACACATAACATACAAAATGCTTATGTTTTGTTTTATGTAGTTTGTCTGTGTTATTGGTGAACGCTTGTTGTTTGTCAGGCTGAACATTCTCATTTAAAATGCTTAACAGATAGTATGTCTTTAAAAGTGTCATACTTAAGGGTGAGCTGTGGTCCTCTAAGTACACGTGCCAGCCTTTTGCCCTCTAGCTGCCACACACGCAGGAATGAAGTGGTTGGCACACACAGATCAAAAAGGGCAGGCAAGGTCAACACCTAAAACACCAAATTGATATTAAAATAGACATTATTTTTATGTAAGACAGTTTTTGTGCTCATTTCTACCTGGGTTTTGAGGTCTTCTAGTGTGGCTTCATCAGATATCTCCACGTGCCCTACATCCCTGAGCTCTCCTGAAGTGCTGCTACATAGGGAAATACTGTTCATAGCCTCCCTCAATAACTCCTCTGTGTAGCCATTGTCAATGCAGGGTTTTCTTTGATTCATGTACAACCACATGGAGAATTTCAGGAAACCCTAAAACATAAAAAACATGACGTAAAATAATTCTGTACAGAATCATTACAAAGATTACCTTTGGAGGCAGCTGTCCTTCTGCAATAATCAGTGTCTCTCCGTTGCTTATCTTCAGCTCTGACAGTGGTGCATCCTGGGTATAAAATGTTTTTTTGCAATTATTATTCATATTTGTGCCATGTAAACTTGAGAAGCTATCATTGTCTGTAATTTAAACAATAAATAAAAGTATTTACTATTTTTAAAACATTGTCTCCATATTACTCACTTCATCCATTAGTGGTTCTCCAACCTCTTCACACCAATCCAGCCTTCGAAGGTGCCAGCTTGTGCCTTGAAAAAAACACACATAAGAAATACACCATAGACTCATTAAATCAAATCCATGTTAACAGCCTCTATTTAAAATGGTAATAATATATATTAAATAATAGAAATACAAAAGTAAAAATAGAAGGGTTACCATCAAGACCAACTGCATCCAGCATTAGCTTCAAACACTATGAGAAAGGCAAAGCACACACACAACACACTTGAAAGCAGAACTATTTTGCTATAGTCTTTTTCAATTTTATAACAATTACACACCTGCACAACTGTGCAAGTCTTCTCCACAATTATATCCAGTTCCATACCAGCAGAGGGCGCTGCACCCACAGAGAAGTTTATAAAAAGCTGCAACAGAAAGTAATATCCAAACATGAATCATCCACAAGCCAATTTTACAGGCCTATTTTAATTTTACAGGCCTATTTTCAACTAAGGGAGAGGTTTAAAGTCTAAATGTTATGTAGCTCTCATTTAGGCAGCTGCAAGTACAAAGGGCTTCTTGAAGATTTGGAGTAAAACACACCTGGGAAGCCTTGGGGGCACATCCCAGGCACAGAGTTAGTGTGGTCATGAGTCGGACGCCCGCTTCTCGTACGCTCAGCTCCTCACAAACTGCTCACAAAATCAGGAGAGACAACATGGAAGTGTATCATAAAACTTCTAAAGAGGCTGATCAGAAGAGGATTACAGGCAGGGGAAGTACCTCTATGAATGTTAGGATTTTTGTTACATGTGGGGCTAACAAACAACATAATACCTGGAGGCAGGAGTTTCCCAGTACAGTCCACCTGTCTGAGGCAGTACTCTGCACCTGGACAGCACAAGACAGTCAGAGTTTAAGATTATGAGCTTGAAATATAGAATGGATTAACATTAATAAACAAGCCTAAATACACATCAACACTTCATGGCACAATCTTACCTTCATGTGTACCCTGTTCAAGTTCTTGCAGCTTCTCTAGAGCCGTTTGCTTGACTTCACTCAATAACTATTAAGAGATGCACATTCAATTCAGCAGGTTCACAAAACAATACAATCAACAAGTACAAAGCAAAATATTACAATAACTCACTGTGTTCCCTGTGGCGAGGACCTTTACTTTCTTTGGCTCCTCCTCTTTTTGACCTTGTCTTATATTGGGCTGATACTCCACTTGGAGCCAACGGCAGTCAGATGGTGTGGTTACAGTCACCACATCACCATTTAGAGTGAACACACTGCAAAAAAAAAAAAAGATAACAGTCAAACATACAGACATTCAACTGTATACCTATATATAAGAGTACAAGCTACCTGCTGTCAAAGGACTGTGGCTCCAACACTAACAGTGCATCTCCATCTTTCAGAGACAGCTCCTTCAGTGTCCGGTGCATGTCGTCAGGGGGAAACACCCTCCACCCACTCGCCCCTCCGCCTTCACCTGCTCCCGGCTGCACTCGTCTACCAACCTTATGCTCCTGACACAGCAGACTCTCTTTAGGCTCACCAAGCGCCTCCCTCACCTCCCCAAGAGTAACACCGCCCGCAAACCCTCGGGCCTCCTTCCTCAGACCAGGGGCTTGGTTTTCATCATTGCCTTCTGCAGAGCAAAGGTCCGTGTCCTGCTCCACATCAGCTCCAAGAAAAGGACGTACTACAGTGAGCAACACTGGTTCCCACTCTGCTCCAGTCAGGAGAGCCACACCACAAACCTGAAATGTGTACAGTTATAATGAACACTGTTTAGTTTTTTAATCAATTCACATTTAATGACCAATTTTTAGTTTACCTCTTTGCCATTCCACACAAACAGATCTGTGTTTGTTTGAATCCCTGCACTGTACAACGACACACTGTCATCTGCAAGCACAACATGGTCTTCAGCACTTTTGATCTAAAGGTGCTTTGTGTTCAAGTTACATTACATTGTCCCCATATGTTATTTGCATTTAATCCATCATCAAATGCTCTAGGGGCAATCTGTCTGCACATGGACCACCTTGAGTAAAATTATTCTTGTGAGCATTAGCTGTACCACTCCAATACTGGGTGACTGTGCGGGCTTAAACAGAAAAGGCCTTCCTTGTTGGGAATCAAACCTAGGGCCTACTTCCTGTATAGTAATTGTACTAACTAATGTGCCATGCTGCCATGACACAATCAAATTTGGATCAATGACAACAGTTACTTCTGAATTTAGAATTGTTTACCTGTGAGAGTATTATATAAGTGAAGACCAGCTGGAAAACTCTTAGCCACAGTGAGAGCCATATCTCCATCCCAGGGATCTTGCATCTTCAAAGAGAAGCTCATGTAATTGGTAAAATTGTCATTATTTTTTTATTTTAAGTATTTGCATTTTTGACATTACCTGATAAATAGTTAGGCGTAGGTCTCCCACAGTCTTTCTGCGGTCAAAACTGAGTGAAGCGGTCCCATTGTGTTCTTTGCACACAGGTTGCAGGGCTCCATTTTCAAGCCTGTATAATGGGGCTAGGTGCAGGTGAAGATCCATTGTGTTGTTTGTTGCTTCAAACTCCTCCCTAAAAACATAGAAATAATTATTTAATATATTAATCCATTGACAAAACGTATCCGGCAGCAAGGTGTACATCGGCGAAATGGCTATGTCACCAACGGGCACTTTAATCAAGACATTGTTCGTTTGATTTCTAAGCGTTTTCATATTAACAAGCAAGAGGCCCCGCCCCCAAACCATGACAAACATGGGAAGAGTCTATTTGACTTTTTTAATTTGTCTGGATGTTTGTGAAGAATGTCTTTGAGCAATTTTGTAGATTTCCCTACAGCTTCTTCTTTGTAGTGTGGGGGGCGATAATAATATTTATGTTGGGTACACTGTGGAGAATCACTGTACCAAGTTTCATTGTAAGTGTGTCCAGGGTCCCATAGGGGTCATAAACATGGGGGCGCAATTGAGGCATTCTTTATTTGACCTCTGGATTTGCATATGTACATTAAATATACACTAGCCCGAATCACTGTGTCACTTTATGTTCAGCAGGATTAATGGCATCAATTAGTTAATTTAAATATTATTCATCGTAGAAGTACCAATCAATCTAGTTCAGCGTCTTTATGATATATAACTGTTCTGTGTTGAAAAGCTGAGTTATTGCGTTCACAGCTACAATCTGCGGCTGCAGATGAAGGTGATTCCATAATATAATTAATACCGTATCTGCTGTAATTTCAGATTCTCCTCTTGAGCCATCTTGATGAGATAAGGAGAAACTTTATATTCAGGATTGTTCAGAGCTGCAATTAAAACAAAACAAAATGATATACTTGATTATCATGAAAGAAATAATTGATGTTTCTTAATAAATGCTGAGTAGGTCCGATCCCCACTGCCAACATGTATTAGTTGTGTTTACCTTCTTGGGGTCGCTGCAGCTGTGTTTTCCTGTAGAACAGCATGTAGGCACTTTCTTTGCCTTGGAACTGCTTCTCTATGTCTGACTCCCTGATGGAGGTGACCGTGGAGTCATTGAAGTCGAACCAGTGGCTGCCCTGCAAAAGGACACGGAGGTTGTGTTCATTTTTTTTGTGTGGGAATAGTCTGTCAGGATTTTCCCAGGACATCAGTTATCATCTGACAAATTTTTTAAATGACAAAACAATCATTTTTTGTTGGGGCAGTACAAAACTGATGGATGATTTTATATTGGTGTAAAATTATAATGTTTTCAAATATAATATATTTACTGATCCAACATTATTTTGTATGCTGCCTTAACTACCTGTTAACGGACTAACTTTTAATAACCTAAACCACCAGCTGTTTAGGTATATTTAACATCAACTGGCACTAACTGGCCTTTTTAGATCCTGTTTGATAAGAAAAAGTTGTTCAAGCTGTGTTCATCTAATGCATTGGTTTCAACAAAGTGCAAATAGCTCTGAGGCAGACCAGGCTAGAGGGAGCTTCCTCATGAAATGTAAATGTACCCCCAGTTGAGACTCCAGATGACCACATTCCTCCTGTGGTTCACCAGCTCCTGCATCGGGCTGTGACGGCTCAGTGGTCTGCTCTGCGACAGACGGCTCTGTCAGGGGGCTGGGTGGGTTTGCCTTCAGTGCTACTCGAGTGCCATTGGAAACTAACATAAAGATATCTTTGTGGGACTGCAGAAACTAAAGCGGAAATAAGACATCACATCAAATGTGTATAAAGTATAAAATAATTGAAGAATATGCAAAAACTGGTAGACACCATACTTTGCCAATTGGTCCATATTGTTTTTTAAACTTTTTGTTCCAAGAATAACCAAACTTATCCATTAGCTTCTGGCCTAGTTGGTCCACTAAAACACTATTTGAAGTCTCCTAGAAGAGAAAGAAATCAATGTAAATTATGTTTCTGGAAGATGATTTAAGATAACCACAACCTAGACTATACCTGGCTAATAATGGCAGTAATGATTGACAAGGGATCATCCTCCTGTGGTTTTAGTGGTTTTGAGTCACACACTTTAACATCACTTGTTTTCCTTTTGGTCTTAGGTTTGGCATCCTCTTCCTGGTGATGGGAGTAGAGTATTGCACTCAATAAAATACATGTTATACTCCGGCACACAGTCAAAAGGCTACTCACTGGTGGCTCCCATCTGCCAAGTTGGTCAATATCCTTAATGTAAACATGGTAATGACCACCATAGCAGCCACCCTTGTGGATGATGACTGAGAACAGCTCATATGAGTAATCCGAGTCATCTCCCTTGTTCTGGAAAATAGAAAAAAATAATCTTTCTTAAATGAAACATGGCAAGTATAAAACAATCCAAACCCATACCTGTTCACAGAAGGGCCGTAGGTTAATAGAGAGAGGAAAGCTGTAGCGCCCAGTCTCTTTGTATCGCTCACATTTGACGAAGTCAAAACTGAATCTCAGCAAAGACATGGTCATGAAGGGAGGGAGCGTCCTCATCTTTGCAGACTAAATAAAGACATTTGAAGTAAGACAACAAACCTTTTTCCTTCATATAATAATAATATAATAATTATAATTATATTATATAATTATAATAATTTCCTTCATATAAGAATAAGTTCCGCTCACTGACCTTGGCAGCTGTGACTAGCTTATTACACTGAGCACAACGATACAAATTATTGCCCTCAAATAACTCTTCTTCTACAAACATGTTCCACAAAGCCTCCTCCAGACTGGACACTCCACATACAGATACAGTCAGGTCCAGGAAGTCCTCCTGAAATGCATAAGATAACAGTCATTGATGAGTTTTCTCTAAAAAGAGAGACAAATAAAAGATAGTCAGGTTAATACAGAGTTTTGAAAAGAGCACTGATGGGAAGGTTTAGTGACCCACCTGTCTCTGGCTGACAGTGCCACACTCATCGCAGACAATACTGTTTACAGTGGTCCCATGGTACAGGCTGTTTATGAAGGAACTACCTCTGGTGCCCACAAGGGAGTGCTCCAAAGCACTGAACAGGATCTTGTTAAGCTCCTGCACATCATGCTGGTTTGTACCCTGAAACACATGACTTACTGTGAGTCCTGCGTTTCCTGAAAGAAGACAAACAATTGTGTTTTCCCACACTATTCCAGTGAACAGACCTCAGTGCTGTTCCAGCCGAAGCTGTCGGTGAGGTCAGCTGTAGAAGCACTCTGCTGGTTCACGAGCAGCAGGCGGGTGAACAGTCTCTGGAGCTCCAGAGGAATCACCCTCACCTATACCAACATAACATCCTGTTTAATAACATTATTTAAGATCCACAAGGTCATTACATTTGTTTGAGTGACACTTGCTTTGGCCCCAGGTTTGTGTTTGTCCTCCAGACATCCCAGCTCCTCTGTGCTCAAATTAAACAGCTCCTCTGCAAAACAAACAGCATTGAGAGCTTTTGTTATGTCGTGTGTATACTGTGTATTTATCTAGGTTTATAACCAGTTAAACTAATGACTAGCTTTGGTCACGCCCTGTGTGCCCTGACCCTCACCTCTGAACTCGGGGGTGAACAGCAGTGTCTGCAGAAGTGAGTTGAGGTAGCAGGTGCCTCCCTGGTTCTTTATGCCGCACAGATTGCTTCTTCCCCGGGGTGGAGGAGGCTCATCGGGCCCCTTTACTGCTCTTCCCTTGGAGGAAATGGAAGAAGATCCTTCTTCGTCCTCCTCCTCAAAAAGATTTCCAAACATGCTGTAAAATCGTTGCCTTTGTGTTCTGTATGATGGCTTGGCCTGGACGTGTGGTATGAAAGCCCTCTTGCTATCTCATTTTGGTCTTTCCTAGTTCTGTGTTGATAATGGCAGGACTGACTCTGAAATAAGAAGACTTCACAGGCCTGAACATAGCGAATATTACCAGATGTGAGAGCGGTGTCTGAGCTAATGTGCTCTTTAGCTAACCAAATGTCTGAACAAAGGCAAATTCGAAAAGAATGTTGACGGCTCAGCGAAAATGAACGTGCTGTCGGTAAGGTTATTGAACTGGCAGCGGCTAAAATACCTTCACCGTTTACAGACTTCTCCAAGAAACAAAAATATTTAGCTAAAATTACGTTTAGTTGGCAGCGTTTGCCTCTTGTTCCTTTGCGAGGCTTAAAAAACATAGCACATGAAACGTAAATAAAAATGCCATCGGTGAACAGTAGGCAGCCATGTTGGTTCCTGCAGAGAATGCAATGTTGCATTCTGGTAGTTGTAGTATTTTCGAGGAAACATGTTTCGCAATTAACATTGGTTACTCTAGCAAAAATAACTAAATTAATACAAAAATGTTATAGTTTATTTTAGATATACCTGATAATATCATAAGTCTAAAAGCTCTTGGTACAGCCAGTGCAGTGCACCCAGTTATTGCTTTACAAACTACATTAACTACAGTTCCTATTTTTTCACCTGCAAATGCATTGTGGACCCTGTAGTAACCCTAAAGATGTGCTATGGCCAGTGTGGCGGTACAAAACATTACACCACTTAGGTATGTTGGCAATGACTGCAGTAAAAAAGGAAATCAAGGAAATCAAAAGGCCCACACAAGACCTTTTTATATAAATATGTATATATAAATAAATTCATTTATTAATATACACTATATCAGTACAGCAGTGTTTTATTGAATTAACTGGGCATTAATCGCATATGGTTGGGAAAAGTAAAAGAAGGCAGGTATAACAATACATTATAAAAAGGTATAACAATACACCATTTAGTGAATGTTTCTATATCGTTGCATGAGGCTGGACATACTATATACCAGTATCTTAGGGTATAAGGCAGAGCAACACAAAGAACTGTCAGTTTATTGCACTTCTGATGCTTGGACAACCATTCACATTCAGAATAATTCAATGGCAAGTTTGGGCAAATAAATCATAATCTAGTCCCTGTAATTAGTAAGCATGCATGCACAGACATAGTACATGCTAACATAGAAAGGCCTTCTGTGTGTGGAAATATTGGTAATAAGTGATAAATACAACCACAAACACACACATAATTCAAACATATTGCACTGAAAGTCTCAAACACTACATTTACACATATGCTCACATTCAAGAAGACTAGCTAATAAGTCTTAAGCTTGAAAACCTTTGAAAGTTGTGCTTTGGCACTCGAGTACATCAGATATGATACGCCTTTGGAGGTGAAAAACTCCCAGTCGCTGCAGCCAATGGTTGGAAGATAGTGAACAGGAACAAACCCCTCATAGCCCTGCCACCTAAAACAGAAAATAATATATTAAAAAAAATATATATATATTTATTTATATATATATATAACAGATTTAGTTTTAAAAAAAAAACTAAATAATGGAGTAGACTGTATGACTAGTAATAAGACCAAGACTAAAAAGGGACTATATTGTAAAGACTAAACTAAGATCAATTTTTTCATTCATCTTATTCCCATTAGAGGTAGTGTGCGCCTGAAGCCAATTCCTGCTATAACTGTAAGCCTTTTATGAAGGGTACACAATGGGCAATGGTCAGTTTATCAGTAAAAAAATGTTCTAACTTTGCACTATACGGTACAATATCACAAGACCAACGCTTTTCAGAGCATTTGGAGTATTTGAATCAGAGGTGATTGCTGCCAAGATGAGTACCTGTACAGAATGCTGTTGAGAGAGTAGGATTCTCCGTTGAAGGAATTAGCCACGACCAAAAAATATTCTTCCCCGAGGCTGAAGAACTCCCAGTCCACAGCACTGTAGACGCAAACAGAGTTATGTGGTGATGAGAGAGGTGTAGGATCATCATTGGGTAAACCTATCTATTTCTAATTTACCTGTAGGTGACAATATCCTGGAAGCGGAGAAATATGTGTGCGTGCATATCTAGTTCGTAGATAGTGGAGTTGATGGCATATTGACCCTTTCCGGTTCCAAAGAGTCTGTGCCCATTAGCTACAACAAGGAATACTCTCCCGCCTATCTGGAACATTTCCCAGTCGGTAGCGCAGTATGTCTAGGAAAAAAAGGGAATCAGGCAATCATATGTGTTATAACTTGTTTCTTCTAAAAACATCAACAGCTAAATGAGCCATACGTGTAAACAGAGCCAGACTAACTATGTGTTTTAATTATTTTAGGAGATAAATTACCAGTAGCCTTGAGCGATACTTCTCCTCTTGCGGAGTTCCCCTGAATCATACATCTAGTTATGGTTTCTTTTGCTGCTATCAATGTGTCACCACTCTTGCTTTATACTGTATGTGACCAGAATGATCATCATCATTCATGTCAAAGCAATGCTGTATCTCAAACAAATCAAATGCTATTTTTGTCCAGTAAACGTCTCTTTTATGAACCTTTTATCTCGTCCCAGGTGTGTATCATTTTCATACCTATCTTATAAGATCATTATCTTGGAAATCAAATAACAACTCACTAATGCAGGCATATATTTCTTTGTAATAGGGCTCTTTCAAGTGAGCTTATTGTCATAAAAGTTCAAGATCAAATTATATTTTTGTGACTTCACACACCTTAATCGTCTGGAACACCTGGAAGCCACCATTGACCCAAACATAGATGACAGAGTCCACAGATGTCGTCACCCCATCAAAGGCATTGGCAACCACTAGAAAATGGTACGGCCCTACAGTGAAGAACTCCCAGTCATACGCTCCTGATGTGGGCAGCCGCTGGTGAACCTCAAAGGCTTTTGTTAACCTGTTCCACTTGTAAATCAAGCTTTTTATGGTGTGGTTGTTCCCTAAATGACAAAGCAAGTATTAACTATGAGGTACAACGCCAACGGTAAAAAATAGTAGGTCAGGAGATATTTTATTGAACAAAATAATATCTGAATTTGATGGTGGTACTGGCAACACATAAAAAAAAGGTTGTCTGGAACTATACACCAATCATGTATAATCACATTATATAGTGCATAACACAGATTGTCTCTATATGATGGCTCCTGATGGAAGGCAGCAGGTGACAATTTTCCCCTTAAAGTTGAGCGTGTTTGATAAGGGCCAAATTGTGGATGGGTTATATAATACCTGTTTACATTAGTACAACTTAATTGACCAGTTTTTACTTTTTATGCAAAATATCTCAGTTTTCCATCTCTTAATTTATCGTCATTTGTCATGTATGCTTTATTGTGTTGTGTGTTACCTATTCTGTGATTTGCCACAGCGAGATAGGTTTGCTGGTTGATGGTGAAGGCCTCCCAGTCTCGTGCACAGTGAGTCTGCAGAGTTTGGAAGCTCACAAATATCTTCCTTTTTCTGCTCCATTTGTAAATCACAGAAAAGTCCGCCTCGGGTTCTTGGCTTGATTTGTCTGGTCCTTCTCCAAAGTTTGAAACCACCAGATATGACTGAACAAACAAACACAGGAAATAATTAGTTTGGTGATTTCAAGTGCAATACTTTGCTCAGGGTTTGATAAAGAGACACCCTGACAGACAACGCATGCATGTCTTTACTGTGGAGGAAACCCATGGAGATTGTGTGGTGGTCGGCTATGAGAGTTGAACCCACAACCTCCTTGTTGGAAGACAAAAGCACCAACCATTACACTTTTCTGTGTACATATTGAATCTCTATCCACCTCTGTTTACATTTCAACCTCTCCTCATAATCTTTCATCAAATCATCTTTCTGACATACTTTTTTGCCTATTCTGAAGTGTCTCCAGGCCAGTGCTCCCTGCGTGCTGATATTCTGGTAGAGCTGGAAGCCAGTGCGTGTCCACAGATAAACAGCAGACCCCGAGGCTGTGGAGCGGTGTGCCATGGCGGCCATTACACCCATTCCTGCGACCTGGAACACCTGGAGGAAGGCAAAACATAATAGCCACAAGTATTGTTGCTCATATATTTACAATAGTATTATTTGCAGACGTCATTACCCTCAACCCTGTTATTTTCTTGCATTACGTTACATGACACAAGACACTGACAATTGCAGAAGGCCAACCAAAGTTCATGCTATCTATAGAGTTAATAATACCTCAATGTCGTTAGTCTCTGAGCTAGTGGTGAGGATCTGATGTTCCAAAACATAGTCAAGTCTTTGGTGATCTATGGGATGGAGAATTGTTAGAATCATCTTGAAGCAAATAATTTGACATTGTTTAATACGCACCCTGTAGCACAGTGACCCATTCAGAACCATCACACAGGTAGAGGCCTTTCTTTAGAGGATTGAACCACACCTGACCTTGTACGAGCTCTGTACAGGGTTGTTCTAAACCCACTGAGACACGGGTTTCTGATGAGGACAGTAGAACACATTTAAGTCTTTAGTGGTAGCTGGTAGTGGTAGTTTATTCATTGATTAATAATTAATGAATAATTTCTTCAGCTTATTCCTGTAAAGATTTGCAGGTCACTAGAGCCTATCTAAGCAACGAACGGTTGTAGATTTTTTTACTATGGGAACCAACAGTAACACAAGGGTGACATGGCCACTAACAGCAATGAGCAGATGATAAATGGTATTGCTTATTGCTATTTTGAACTGATTCTATTTACCATGAGAAGTCCATGGTTCCCCAGCATCTTGCCCTATGTCAGGCAGGTCTAGAAGCTTTGGTGGTACTGACAGAGCCATCAACTGTGGGTCGGGCGAGGGGCACATCTGACTTGTGGCATCTGACCCGGGCACAAGCACCAACTGTCTCAGCAACCCCTGCAAACCCAGAACAACATATCTATTAGTTCATCGATGCTATGCTACTATTGTTGATTAATGCAAACAATCTTACTGAGAAGAGCCCTTTCCACCTTCCACGACTTCCTATGTGGAATCTTGATGCGTGAATGTTGAGCTCCGAGGGGAAGGGCCTGGAGGGAACACTGTTTGCAATGGAAGATATAATTAAAAGTAATAACTACATAGCCTACACATATAAGCAGACTATATACGGACTAGTTCTGCATTTTGCTCCCGAGGTCCTGGGTGTGAGACAGTAAAGTATGAGGCAGGAGTTATTTTGTATAGCTAGTGTTTGGTTGCTGATGTTCCTTCTATTAGCCTGCCAGGGGGAGTTTTCACTAAAACTATCTATCAAATACTGTCAGGTCACTATGATATGGCTGTAGGCTGTGAGCTGATTTGGAGCAGAGCCATTCTATTGTGGTGAAAGATCTCCTATACCTTAAGGGAACTTTAAAAACAGCATGGTAGAACACAAAAAGGCAAGAAGTGATCAGCTTACACTTCCTGTGGAGAGTTGCAGTCCACCATAAGCCTCACTGAATGGTCACTGACAGCTAGTACAAGAGTGTGCCATTGGTTATCGGCTAGTCTGGCGTTTCGAAACATCAGACATTTCACCTCTCCGCCATCATCTCTGTACAGGAAGTGTAGGCGGTTTCTGGAGTACCTCAGTCCAAGTAAGATTCGTGCACGGTCTCCTGAGGTCACCTGCCGCTCCTTCACATCTTTGGTGTTACCCCTGACATGATCTTTCTCAAAATGGTTGTTTCTATGATTCTTGACTCTGGTTCTATCTGAATTGTTTGTTTCCATCAAAGAAAAGATGTAGTCATTCCTCTGCAACGATAAGAAAATATATCAACCAATGGTTCTTTAATACATATATAAATAATGATATTAGTTATACATGTCTGTTGTCCTTTATCTTAAAGCTGGCCTTCGTTACCTGAACTGACTGACTTTATTTGTGATGAAGTAGGTCTGGAATCACCTAAATAAGGCCCTATTCTCATCTTTTTCAGCAGCAATAGTTTAATCTGTGGTTTAAGCTGACTGAGGTTACCATTCATGTTATGTGATTCATAAAGCATATAGTTTACCTGTGGATCATTGTGAGTGATCGACAGTGTCACAACAATGGAGAACTCTTTGGGGAAGAGGTCACAGTCCACTAACAGCTCAGAGGATGAGAAGGACATAGAAGGATGTGCGCTTGAGAAACCCAGCCCCCTGACACCTTGCGCCTGGTTGATGTGCACCCCTGGAATCAGTTTAGAGGTGTCCCGCTCCACAACAAAAGACAACAGATCCAGAGGGACCACTTCTGGTAAAAATAAAAATAAAACATTCAGACATTTTATTTCTGTGCTGTGTGTTCTGCACTACTTCAAATATTCGTATGGATAGTTATATTGTAAGGTACAATAAAGTACAGTATTGTTCTAAACTTAAATGTCATGATTTATTAAAGGGGGGTTGGCTAAAGTTTCTCGTTACTTTTTACGTTTAAGTTAAGGCTACATGATGTTATGAAATGGATACATGCAGCACAAAGGTAAAACAACTTAACGTTGGTTTGGTAAAAGTGAATTAGATTAAAATGATCAGGCAGGGATACAATTGAGTCTTAAACTCAGACCAGTTTAGAAACACAATTTCAGTGAATCTTGACATATTAGCTTTAAGATACTAAACCATATTGATGTCATAAATATTGCACTGACATAGAATCATTGTATGTGACCCAGTAATTGGACATAATGGGACATAATGGGACAGCTAGCAGGGCTAGTTGAAATTGCTTGCATTTTTAGAAGATGATGCATGTCTAATGGTTGGGAGGAGCTGCTGTAAAGTAATCAATGAATTGATGGCTTTGCATCATAAGTGTTCTGCAGTGCGAGAACAGGCCTTGGGGAGAGTAAGAAGACCTTTGGACACTTTGAACACTTTTGAGATGTCACGGCCAGTTAACCTGATATATAAACCACATACAGTGCTTACCAGGATGTTATTTTTATAGTTAATATTGCACAAACATGTGCACAAAGAAGCACTCCCACTCCGCAGCCAGCACACTCAGACAGTTGGAATGATCCTCAAGAATTTGAGCTGGAGGGCTTTCCCAGGTATACATGAAACCATAAACCATCCCCTGATAATCATTAGCTCCACATCAGATCTTGTGAGAGATGACAGAAGAGCAGACAGTGATCAGACAAAGTGGAATAACACAGTACTAACCTTCACAGTGTCTCCATGAGGCTGTGCTGCTGTCTGTGAGCTGGATACACAGAAGAAAGAGCTGCACAAATGTAAGCTCTGACATGATTCAGATGACTGTAGGTGCCTCCATATTATCTACATATTACAGTCCAATACTGAAGTCATCATATGGATCCAGAAGCATTACATAATCCTACCAATAAAACATCCACAATTGTTCTTAAATCTGAGACAATTGAATGTAGTTTTAGGTATTAGAGAAATGAAAATGACTACAAAAAGAGTGAGATGTTTGCATCCTGTGGAAAGCTGATCATCTGTGTGGAGAGCCCTACACCTGCAGCTCCTTTTAAACACTAGGGCCATGCAAATCACTTAGCAGTCGTTCACTCATCCCTTCAACCGCCTCTGATGACATCGCCCTGCCAGAGGGGTGTTGCACTATCCAGTGAGCTACACATACAAGACAGATAGAAGACACGACATGTCAGTGCAGAATTCAGTCAAAATGAATTATTTGAGTAGGAAGGGATTAGTTACTTTTACTTATTTACACAGAAAATCTTACTTGAGTAAATGTTTAACACAATGGTTTATTAATTTATTGTCCAAAATAGGACCAAAGTGTTATAAAAACATTGATTTGAATCCCATTAATAACATGGTTTGACAGGCAAAGATTTTTTGTGCAGCAATCATCAGACATAACCTACAGGCCTTTAGAAGAATATGCAAATCCACCAAAAATAGACTTACTTCCAGTGACCATGAGTACTTACAAAAATAAACAGTCATTCACCAGTGTGTTTTATATGCATTTAGCTTCGTCTCAATTGTCTGATCCACCAACATGTAGATTTACAAGTCAAATGCTCTGACTTTACTCTTTCGACCACATACATAATGTATGAGTTCAAGTGTACTATAGCACACATACTATAGTGCACTGTGTTCCATAGTTACTCAAATGAGTGGATGTGCTAGTTTGATGTATAAGAATTACAGATCACAAACTTACAATTTTCCCTTATTCTGGTGTGACTATATTATAGTTCTAGTTTTATTGCATATGTTATAGCAGTGGAACGTGAACATAAATGGTGAACAGATAGTGAGATTTTTAGTGACATCTTGTGGCAAAAGATTGAATTGTTCAGAATTCCCACCCATGTGTCTGCAGGGGCCTGCTGTGAATACGTCCAATGAAAAAAGTGCTTGATGGTGAGTGACTTAGTTTTAGTTCAGTTCTCATGTGTGATCAAAAAGAAAATAAGTTTGCTTGTCTTGCTGTTTGTTTACTGAGAACAGCTGCTCAATAAAACGTATTCACAATTTCTGAAATGAATGAATGAAACTGAATACCTTATATTGACCATAAACCCACTACACCCTCTTTGGTCTGAATTTGTAACAAAATTGTAATAAAAATGTAATTAGATTTGGCTTATATTGTGTATTATGAGTGGTCTGCAGTTCCTCTTTTTATTATTAATACTGTATAGAGGCCGTTTAGGTTTGTCTCAGTGGCATCCCCTAGCGGTCACCAAACACAACTACGTGTTCCAAAAGCTATTAACAGTGCAGCATTTTTGTTACAAATTAGATACTACAGAAAATCTGAGTACCAAACTATATTTATTGTATACAGTAGTAAAAGACCACAAATAATGTACAAATCAGTAGAGAAACAAATAACATGACATAACCTGGGCCCAGTTCCTTGTACGATACACAGTTCCTTTCAAAATAAAACACCATCCAGCCTGGCTCTTCAAAAGTGAGTTGGAGGCTTATTTTCCCATACTGAATAACTGTGCTCTTGTTTAGGAGAACAGGAGATTATTTCTGGTGCAGAGTCAAACTATAAAGAAATGGTTTTTAAAAAAGTGTCTCCCGGTGTGCATTGTGGGCTATGGCTAAAGATGTAGATGCACCCAGCTTTCTCCATCAGATGACTGTAGCAGATTTAGATTATGGAGGTTTAGTTCATGAGACATCCATCTGGTTAAAATTTTGTAACGCAATTGCATAAAAAGAACTAGGCCCTGTATGTAAAGAACTACTCTGTTTGCCTAAGTTAACCTCCCTGCCTTCCTAAAGCGTAGCACTGTTTATTTCTATCTTGTACAATTTGGAGACGCTCATGTGATATTTTTTACAGTTTGCGCACTGCGGTGAAACGCATGTTCCAACAAATAGGCGGCATTTTGTTCCTGTACAACGTAAAAAAAAAAAAAAGTTAAAATCTAGACAGCAGACAACACATACAGATCTCTTACATGTCTCACCTCTACTGAAAGCTTGTCTAAAGTTGTCCCACCCCCACCAGCATTCAAAATAGGCCAACTAGTCCCAAACGGGTCACAGGCCTTGACTAGTGTCTTTACTGATTCTTAAGCTCTACAAACCCAATGCACAGCCGTGGAGAATAAAACACGAGCTGGCCACAGCCATGCTTAAGCTATGGTTTGAAAAAAAAAAATTAGCAATTTTTGTGTGAATGCATCTCCCTTTCAGACAGTTGCAATGAGACGGTACTGTTGGTTTTTATGATGCCTGTTTGAATATTTCAAATACATGAACTAAAGGTCGAGTCTTTAGGGTTTAACCAATTCCCGCGTTTTTTGGGAAAACCTACAAAATCTTATTCATCTTTACAGAAAAATAAGCCCCTAAAATGCAATAAAATGCAAACACAATAGCAGGAGTCATCATTCAGACAAACACACAGGAAGGAATTTTGAAATGGAGGCGGGTGTGATTTACTACCTCTGATACTGATACTAAAAGCCAAAAAGACTGACCATGGGACCGCTGCAAAGCCTCAGCTAAACCTGCAGAGACTGAAGACTAGTGACAAACCAGAAACGGCCTGTAGCACAGTTGGTCCAAATGCAGCCCAGAGGAAAAAAAATGTCCCAATATGCAATTAAAGCTGGCCAAAGTTCAGTCCAGGCAGGGACAATACATAAACAGATGAGGACACCCCCACACCTGATGGAAAACCATGACGACAAAATCAGGTAATAATAATAATTAATAATAAATTGAAGAGAGCCACGAGGAAATGAGAGACAGTGAAGGTGGTGGATGCGGTCTGAGGGTGGCCATCTTTGAGGTGGAGAGGCTTAGCAGTGACCGCCTGTCTGCTGCTGGAACACGTCTATGGTGTCTTCATCCTCCATCTCCAGCTGTAGGACAAAAACAGACATTAATCTATGCAACACAATTTTACAAATATACTGTCGTATGTGATGTGTATGAAAGTCTCACCTGTGCCGGGGTATCCGTCTCATTGATGGGCTGCCCATCAAACCTGAATCTGATCTGCCTAATAGAAAGACCCTGCAACAACACACAATACTGTACTTAAACAAAGAGTCCATAATTATCAAAGATCTCTACAGTGCGCCCTTCAACCTCACCTGTCGTTCACAGTATGCCTTCATTAATTTGCTCAGCGGTGTGTGCCTTTTGATTTTAAACTGGACCACAGAACCATCCTGCCCTGCCACTTTGAGGTTGATGTGATCGTTCTCAGTTTTGACTCCCTCCTGAAAACACAGAACTTCAGTTAAGCGTGTCTAAAATATATGTTTAAAGGAGGCGGCGACCCATGTGTACATTACAGGCCAGGCACGTCCCAACTCACAAACACTTTTATGATCGACATAACAGGGAACAAAACACAACACCGCGCTGATTATCTCATAATGCTAATGTTAGCATGTTTAGCTTTAGGCTAGTTACATGCACGCGAGCGGTCCAAGACGCCGTGTGTTCAGCCGGCTAAAGCTAATGCTGTAAAAAAGTGCGGCTTATTAGTTTTACGGCCAACTAAACTCCCATACAGTAACAACTACAATGCAGAACCGTGTAAAGTGCCTTTGTATACGGGTATGGCGCTTTTTAGCGCTTCATTATTGCTGCAGATGCGGCATTTTCGACATTGCGGACATAACCACGGTCCGCTTTGACAAAGAGCAGAGATTAAAATAATGTTTTGATTGGCAAAAAGGACACGTGGAACTTGCACTGTGTTCATATATGAAGTAGCACAGAAAAATGATCATTTATGAGACGCATACAAGAGGAGCTCAATCTCAAGGTAATAAAGGACAGCTTTGCGGGTGCCCATTCATTTGCGGCGAAAACACTGCGCCGATTCAGAAACGTGCAAACTAGGCCATTTTCTACTGCACATTTAATCCGCTATAGAGCAGGCGTTGTGGACGGCTGCTCGACATAAGTGTGTCTTACCTTGGGCTTTTCTTCTGACATGGTTGGGCTGGATGAGGTGCTGGAGGTAAAGAATTAACAGGCTTTATTCGTCTTTCTGCCGCCTTCTGTCCTCTCCTGCTCAAGCAGCGGACGCGCGCTTCTGACCGCTGTTGCAGCAGACCATTGGCCCTCACACAACCACGTGACTAAAGTCCTCGGGAGCGCGGACACGGGAGCGCGCAGCTATGCAAAATACTCGATCACGAGAATTACCAAAACATGAGAAATGGAAACAAAATAGAAGTGCAAGTAAAACATTGAATGAGTTTTATTGTATGAATCATGTATGTAATTAAAATGTTTTACTCTTTAGCTGTAGTCAATAATCATAATAATAATAATAATAAAAGTACTAGAATGCATAACAAAGTTTATTTTAGTGTATACGATCTGGAGAAGAAAATACTGTGATAAACAACAGAACTATTGATGCTGTGTAAATGAGTCCAAAATATGTTTATTTTTTAAATAACTGTATACAGTATTTACATAGGGCATTCAGTTGACAGTAGATGTTTCCAAAACACACAAAGATGAAATACATGGAAATTGAAAAAAGTAAATTGAATCCAATAAAAGAAAATCCTGCCAGTTTAATACAAAACGGATGGAGTCAGGCCTAAAATAAACAGACAAAAGCTGTAGATCTTATTACTTTTAAATAAGCAGCAATCTGTATTCTGTTCAAAGCACATGTTTGATCTATCGTAGATTCAGGAAGCCAACATTAAACAGAATATCCGGGCACTACATTCATTATCATTAAAAAGTGACCAGAACACTACAAAGATGATCCAACAGGCTTTTTATTCAACCTTTCTAAACTAATTTATCAATTTACACTGGTTCACATCATGTAAATCATCATGCTAAAGGTGAAGAGATTCTTTTCAGGCAAATTTGGAGTATGGGTTCTGTCCACTCAGACCTAGACACACAAAATACACAAGCTTAAGCTTAATAAACAATATTACATTTGATCAAAATGTACAAATCAAGGCCCTGTATAACATATTGCAGTAAAACAGGCAATTATCCCACATATTGTACTGTATATTCTGTGTACAATATCACTGATATCACAGCAACAGGCCAAAAAGTGAAAGTAGTTTATCTATAGAATGATGTGATTATATGCATGCATGCAAAACCTAATGAGGGTCTGTGACTCAAGTGGTCTAATTGTTGGACCCAATTTTATCATTGTTTTGTGACCCACCATCTATATTATAATTGGATTAAACATAATACCATATTGAAAGTCTTTACATATGCAAAACATTAATTAAATTTTAAATCTCTCTATACTATTGGTCAGAATTCTGTCTTTTTATTCTTCACTTGGAATTTGACTTCCTAGAGAACCAGTTTAGCTCTTCAGATCTAACTTGATAGAATGTGACCTTCCTCATACAGTAGACTCAAGTTTAACCCTTTAGTTACCTCAATATCTTAACTAGCTTCACAGTACAGGGCCCAGGACTCAAATGTCTTTAGTTATGTCTTTTAGTGATGTCAAAAAAATCTTAGTGATGAATCTTACCATATTTCTTTCGTATCTCCTCGTGTCTCACATTCATCTCGGCCCTCCTGTAAAGACAAATATTCCCTCATGAGAACATTATGACTAATGATCATACAGTCCTGCATAAACACACCCAGGAGTCATGTTTGCAAACCAGTTTGGGCTGATAAGGCCATGACGTCTGCATTTCTCCTGTGTTGTTGTTGTTCTAGAATATGGTACCAATCCACCAATACTGGTGCGCACTGTACAACACCGATCAAAAAGTCATGTTGTAAACTATAAAAAATATATATTATTTTGATTTCAATTGGTTTAACTGTGGCACCCAATTTTAACTGTCTACTACATATGCTATAAACATCTATTCACAATTCACTTTACAATTCCCTGTAAGTAAAAGTAGAACAAAATTCATGTAGGACCTCCTTGGGACATCAATTTATGTCTCAACCCGCCAGTTGAGAACCATCATTTTATGCTACATTAAAAGCAATATTAAGATCCCAATACATCCATAAAATGTGTGACTTGCCGTTCTTCTTGTTTGACCTTCAGCTTGTTGGCTTGCCTTGCCATTTTAGCTTCAAACCGTTGAGTACTGCAAGACACAAACCAAGCACATTTTTGTTACAGATATAGATTATTTTGAAATCCCTTTTTTAAATGCCAAGTTTGTAATAATGTAATCTGTAGAACAGTGCAAGAAGAAAACATGGATCACAAAATCCACTAATCTTTAACTAACGACAGCATTTAACAAGGGGAAAAAGATAAAGAAACATTGTGAATATTGGTTACATGTCACACAAACACAAAAGCAGCATACAGACTTTGTTAACTAGATCTGATTGTTTTCATGGAAATAGAAAATCACTTACGTTCACATAATGCAATGCTATTATTTTAACTAAATCACTGCCATTCACTTATTCATGAGCAAGGACCACAATCTGAACAGGCCATTTATATGATCGAGTGAGATACAGTAAAATAGACACAAAGACAGTAAACGGAGACGGGAAAGGGTGGGGCTTAATATACAAAAACAGAAGGAGATGACCTGACATTTACAGGCATAAAAGAGATGGACGAGAGAGATAGAAGAGCTCATTTCCCATTTGGTAACAAGACTGGTCCAGCGACATACCCAAAGTTCTCGCACTTGCAGCAGCAGAACATGCAGACGATCAGACCAATGATGATGGCTCCTCCAATAACTGACAAAGTGATGATCAGGATCTGGAAGTTCACTGCAAACACAAAGAAAATGGCTCGAAATGAAAGTGTTGAAATGATGAAATCTTGATGTAAATTCCATTAGGTTATGATATAGTACAGCCTTTTCACAACACACAGAAAGACTTGAGCATTTTCTATTAAGATCTGTAGTTGGTTCAAAAGCGGGTAACTTGATCGGTGTACACTACGGACATGCTGCTTTTGGGGTAGCCCTGGTTTTGAGCTGGTTTGTTGCAAGTCTAGGTCTAGTTTCAAAACTGGACCTGTACGTTTTCGTTTGGTTGTTTAGATATGGAGATAATCCTTGTTAGTAGATGTTAGAATGTTAACTGAGATTGTATGGAAAGTCAAAAATATAGAAGATTATATAATAGAGTCTAGAGTTTTGAAGTGTATTGAATCTTACTCCAGCAGAGCCCCCAGCGAGCATCGTTCAGCGGACAGAGTGAATGGGGTGGAAGGATGGTCGTCACCGGGTATGTAATGCATGTCTTTTTTGTGAGGCACCACAGACACTGCAAAAAGAACACAAAGTTACCCTCTATTGTTTGAAAAGAGAGAATCAAGTATTCAGGCCAAACACATGCACACAATGAAAGAACAGGAGGGGGCGGTACTCCCCAAACTGGATTAACAGGTGTGGGGCGAAGGAGGAGCTCGGCTTGCTCCCTACACCTGGGACTTTATTTCCAACATGAGGAGGAAATAGAGATTTGACTTACCGAAACATTTCTGAGACATTCATCACAACTAGTCCCGTTCTTGGACTCACATGCTAAGGAAGTAAAACAAAACTCAGTTATGTGAAAGGTTCAAACATATTAGACCAACAATAATTGCAAAGTTTAAATTCAAACTGTAAACTATTCTGTTTTATAACTTTTATCAATAGATTTTTTTTGTATTGTACTTAGTTATATATTGTATTCTTTACTGTAATGCCTTCGAAGTCATATTAATGGCCCCTTGTTACTGTGGTCTCTATGTTGCTACTGATAATGCTTTTGGGACATTTTTCCATGGAGACAGGCGCAAGTCCCTTATATTGTTATCAGCAGACTAACCTCTAGATTAAACGTGTGTGTCCATAAATGCCTAAAGGACGTGTACAGGGGTCTGTCTCACTGTTTGCAATGTGTTAACAAAAAAAAAAAGAACTTTAACGAACAGCTGAAACCTGCGCTTAACAAAACGGCGAAACCACTACTTCCTCATTATTTCATCATATTTGTGTTGCCTGTGTTCACTTAAAGCGCAATTAAATGTTACTTCGTTTACCTTTTCCAGCGTTTTCTAATCAGCCAATAGTTTTGAAACTACCGGGAGACAATTCTTTTCTGTGCACCACTTACTTTCAGATTGAGCGAAGACTGCCGCCAAACCGAAGATTAAAATCAGACCCGGGAGTAAAGTCCTCAAATCCTTCATGTTGTAATTATTTCCAGATAATTACTCTTCTTATTGCTGTTATAGAAGCCACACAGCTACAGGTAAACCAGTTTCAGCGTCTTCTTCCAACTGCCTCTGCTCCAGAAATGAACTTGCCGAGAATTAGCCAAACGCTTTGACGCACACCTATTACGCACTTTACGCACTGGGATGGGAGTAGGCGTGAGCCAAAACGTAAAAGCAGAACATTTTTTTGTTCAGCTCTGCTTATACTTAGTTTACACCTAATTCGAATATAGTCCAGGTTTGCCATGATTTATCTAAGGTTTATATCTGGTTTGGGCCTATTTGTCCAGACCATGGTCCAGACCCACACGGTACTTGGAGAGACAGGTGTTTTGTGATGGTACTGACAAACACATATAAAAGACTAAATAGAGGATATTCCCAATAATTTATTAAAGCATCATTTTGTAAAGCCATGTACAAATAAAAAACACACATATCTCTCTCTTTCTCTTAAAACAAGCACAATGTTTAACAGAGTGAAGATTAGAAACACAGCAGAGGATGAACCTTTGGCCCATTTTGGCCGCCTGCAGCTCTGTTAGGGACCCTTGTAAGTAAGTTGCTGAACAATCATTTTATTCAATTAGATTGAGCCACACAATAGTTATAGCACAAGTAGAACAGACATGCTCCATATCTAACTCAGGATGGCCAACGTTACTTGATATTACAGTTTGGTTCATGAAGTAAACATAACACAGGTAGATAATGGAGCAGGTCTCTTCTAGCTCTAAGGGGTCCCAGCGGACCATGTGATAGCACTGTAGCACAGCAGACAGGTGGCAGCTCACTCAGCTATGCCAGATGGATTTCACCCGCATGTAAGTGTTAAAAGTAGTATTAGATAATGTGCTCTAAAGTCTTAGACAGTGTCCATTCACCATTTCTCGGTATGGCCTGGTAATGGTGGTAATTTACTGTAAGGTTAGTTTACTCAAGGTCTACAGATTGTTTAAGGCTGATGGTGGAAACCAAAGTAAAGTTAGTGAATCTGCCCACTGTCCCTATAGAATGTTTTCAGGGTAAACATGGCTGTTTTCATCCCCAGTGCTCCTCTGCCGCCTGTCTGCAGGGCCACAGTGCTGGAGACTACAACAGTGAGTTGACTTTAGTTAATGTCCATCAGTTTCAGTTGTCATCTCTCCAGGCACTGTCCACTCATCACAGTGTCATCTCTTCTCCTCTGAACACTTTAGATACAGCTCTCACAAACTCACTGCATTACATACACAATATAAGAGATAAATACCCCCCTCCTCAAACTTACAACCACAACAGCATTCTTTGCAAAGGTTAGTCATTAAATACATCTTTACCCAAAGAGGACACTTACACTATCTGCCCTTTTCATTTTCTTTTCCATCCATTTGAATTACAGGTTACACACATAGCAGCATTCCAGACACAATACTTTGTTCAGGGTTAGAGGGAGCACATCTTGATCATAGTGTCAGTAATAAAAATGGCATGTTCATAAACATGTTTAAAACACAGACATCTTTATGAAAAACAAGAATAATTTGAATGATATACAGTACTTTATGGCTCTGATGCTGTAAAGTGAGTCTCACATTAAGATAAATGTATCAAAGGACACAGTGACAGACACAGCGACCTGGCTCATATTGATAATGTTCATAACTGTGCATTTGTTCATAGTTCACATTGATGGCACGGCCAGTGACTGACACACACACTGTCTTCATATCACACACACAGTGGACAGTGGCACCACTTATTCTTGCATGTTTTTTACACAAAGGTGTCTCATTGTGTTCAGAATGCTATATATTCAGACTCTACAGTGAGCACCTCCATTTAATACCACTTTTATATTGTGTGATATAGAGTAAAAAACAATAAATGTTGTTACATTTTTTATGTGAATATACAGTTCATGTACGTATATGTTAGTATTATGTAGATAAACATTAGACTCTTATATCTTTTATTTTTCAGGTGGATATTTTGTCTCTGAACCTTTTTTCTTGTAGTGCTGCAGGGCACTGATATTGTGTATAGGCAATATCAGAGCTACCAAAAACGCTACTTATTATTCTTAAGAATCTTTATTATACATACTATATGCTTTACAAATATTTTAAGCCACTTTCATTGGCTGTGATTACTCTTCGTGGCCACATGGTGGCATTGATGTGTGACAAAGTTATCACATAAGGTACTGAAGCAGCTTATAGCCCCAAAGAAGAAGTAGGCCTATTGAGTCCTCTCTCATTCACAACATATCCAATACTGTAAATGTACAAAAGAACAGAAAGACGAGTAAAGCAAGCAATAGTTCAATGTCGACTCAAAATACAAAGAGTAATGTTGAGTGAGAACAGATACAAAGAGAAAGAGAGAGACGTTGAGATCAGAGCAGTGAAAAAATGAATGAAAGTGAGAAAGAGGTTGTTTAGCTCGGTGTGGCAGTGCACTGGGGAGGGAGCCACCGGGGACAGACTGAGCAGGGCTGTGGGACTTTGTGCATTACCCGCTTGTGTTTTCCAAAAGAGTGAGGACTGAGGTGTGTTTGAACACTGACATGCAGGACTATAACCAGCTTGAAGTGTAATTTCAATTATTGAAAAGGGCATCCCAGAATACACATTGCTTCTTATCCATGCTCCACATTTCTCAGTGCCCAAAATACCATCCCCTATCCCAAGTAAAACCCCAGCCAGTGGAGTGTGCGTTGGCTTCTTTTTCCACATGTATCTTCTCTTTTCTTTTGTTTACCTGGCCTTATTTCTTCTTCCAGAGTTTGCTGGTCATTGCCTCCAATAAAACCAGCTGACTGCTTCTTGTGTTTGGAGACAGCTGGTGCCATTGGACAAGCCAAAGGCTCCCTGATTGGCTGGTGGAGATCACCTGACCCAGGCACTGGCCACACTGGTCACTGACATAATGCTGCAGCGTTTCTTCACCATCATGTTGATGTAAGCTCTCATGATCTTGGTGATCTCTCCGACCTAAAGATTAAAAACATATTTCTTTAAAACTTATTATAGAGGAACTGCAGGTAATAATGACAGCCAACAATGAGAATAAGATTTAAGTATGGATAGATTCTCAACATAAATCTCCTCATTCACCTGGATGTACCCCTAAACCTGCTGCATCCACACACACATATTGAGCTCTCTCAGCACAAGGACCTCATCCATCAGTCCTGGACACATCTATAGCCTGTCCGTCCT